>CM069903.1:182558004-182804811 GCA_036172215.1 Camellia granthamiana
CTTTCTGATTCTTTCAAACTCTTCGATTCCTTTTTGTTCCAACTGCGCTAGTACAGCTGGCTGCTCTATAATTTCTGTATTCAAAATGCCCAGATCCCGAGCAAAATTCTTAGCACGGCGTTCTCCGGCGATGCATTTTGATTTTCGGCCCTTCCGGCCACAACTGATGTTCTTGCCCCTGCCGGGCCCTGTTCCAACTGAGATTCTTCAACAACGTCTAGTAGGTCATCAAGCCACCCGGTAACCTCTGCTGACTTTTCAAAATCAGACCAGTTGACTGCCACTGTCATGACCCGAACCCGCCCTTATGGGTTAAGGCCATAACCGGCCAGTAATCACGAGATTACCTACGGCCTCAGACCAAATAAGACAAGATTCATCAGAGTAAAGGGCCAAACGGAAGCAAATTTAAAAATTTGTCCATAGAGTCGTGCTTATATGCACATCATAACATTCCATACATACATATGTTAATAACTCACAACAGAAAGTATGGTAACATAAAGTTCTATACAGACAGGATCATTTAACTCTAGGTCAGCCAAAACAAAGCTATATACAAACGTACACCAAAGTCCTCGCCAACATGACAAAATAACATCGAATGGCGGAAAGGCAAAGACGTGTCTCGTGCGTGAGACGCAAGGGCTGACTCTTCAAAACCTTAGTTGTTCCATACAGACTTCACTGAGGCTGGGTTTGGACCTCTCTTGGCTCACCTACAAACACATGAATGAGCGTGAGCGAAAGCCCAGTGAATAATATCAAATAAAGTAAATACATTGGAACAATATACATCAGACGGCCTTAGGCCCAATTCATATTTCTATCTAGCATATAAATAGATATAGATCATACTGGCCTCTAGCCCATTCATTCAATCATGTTAGACTGGCCTTTGGCCCATTCACACTTTCATGTCAAACTGGCCTTCGGCCCATTCAAACTTTCAATCATGTCAGACTGGCCTTCGGCCCATTCATTCATTCATATCAAATTGGCCTTTGGCCCATTTATACTTTCATGCCAAAACGGCCTCTAGCCCATTCATTCATGTCAAAACGGCCTCTGGCCCATCCATCCATGTCAAAGGGCCTCTGGCCTATTCATTCATTTGTATCAAGCTGGCCTTTGGCCCATTTATACTTTCATATCAAACTGGCCTTTGGCCCATTTATACTATCATGTCAAACTTTTATTTGTGTCAAAACGGCCTTTGGCCCATTCAGATGACAAACTGGTCTTTGGCCCATTTATACTATCATTTCAAACTTTCATTTGTGTCAAAATGGCCTTTGGCCCATTCAGATGAAAAATTGGCCTTTGGCCCATTCGTCCTTTCATTTGTGTCAAAACGGCCTTTGGCCCATTCAAATGACAAACTGGCCTTTGGCCCATTCATTCTTTCATTTGTGTCAAAACGGCCTTTGGCCCATTCATTTAGGTCAAAACGGCCTCTGGCCCATTCATTCATTCTTGTCAAAACGGCCTCTGGCCCATTCACTTTATTATTCAGATCAAACTGGCCTCTGGCCCACTCATTTGGTATAGCAAACATTGTCCACCAATCGAATCAACGAACTTATAAAACTTACATAGAGGTAAGCAATTAGACAACAACACATTTCAGATATCTTTGTCGAGATATTACTCACAGTGATCGGCTGGTTGATTTGCCTGGAGCTTGACCCTACACATCACATAACACATATGGGTCACAACCGATGCAATCCATTCTTTAATTCACATATTCCTCTCTAGGCTTCATTCTTATACTTCTAACTCAATTGCAGTGCTCAATGCATGCCTAAGAGTACTTAGAAGTGAAAGAGGACGGAAAACGAAACACAGAACACATAAACAAAATTTCAGAAAACAGGGTCCCCGCTCGAGCGTGGACTTCCCCGCTCGAGCGAACCCTTAAGGCCTGCAAAAGTACTGGTTATGTCGGAATTACGCTCGAGCGTGAAGTCTGACGCTCGAGCTGAAGGTCTGTCTACATAGCTCCCCGCTCGAGCGTGAACTTCCCTGCTCGAGCGGACACTATGTCTGCAAAAAGTTCTGGAGCACGTATTTCCCGCTTGAGCGTCGGTTTCCCCCGCTCGAGCGGACACCATGAATTCTGGGTTTTCCCAGCAGTGTTCTTGAGCTCAAATTCAATATTCAAAAGGCTTTAAGCTCGAACTAAGGCACCAAAAACATGCAAATACATCATATAACACATGGATGTAACAATATGAAGCCAATCTTCCAAAATCATGGTCCAATTCTTCAAATTTAATCAACATTCTTTTTGTATGATCAAAATCCATACATTCAAACTTCATACTAATTTCATAACCTCTTCAATCATGCATGCATGTCAAATTTTGACTTCATTTTTGTTACAAATGGTACAAATGATGCTCCAAATCATGAAGCTACACAAAACTACTCATGCATGCAAGGTTTGATGCTCCATTCTTCATATTTAACATGCTACATGCTAGAACACCCAAAATTGTAACATTTATGCACATGCATGTTCATTCTAACTTCAAGTTCATCTCAATTCTTGCTCTTGATTACCCAACTAGCTTGAATACACAATTTACAAACTTATACTCATAAATATATATACTCAAATGCTCACCTAGAGGTTCAATCTTCTAAATAGAAGCAAGTTCTTGAGCCTAGCCCTTCAAAGCTTGAGTTCCTTAGCAAAATCTTCAAAATTGAACCCTCTCTCTCTCTCTCTCTCTCTCTCTCTCTAAATCCGATTCTCTCTCTCTCTAGAGAAGAATTTTGGATGGTGAGCTCAAAAAGGAACAAAGTGAGGGTGTACAATGGCCTCTAAAAGCCCCCTCTCAAATACATTATTCTAATATAAAATAATTGGGCACCTTTTCACTAATTTAACCCATTTAATTTGATCCAAATCAATTCTCAATTAAATTTCACCGTAGGCTCTAAAAATTATGCCAATCACAATGGCGCAATCAATTTTGGTTTTTACGGCCGATAAGGCCTTCAATTTAAATTCCAAAGCAGGTAATAAAACAGATATTCTTACGGTGAACAGATAGAAATTCAAAACTACATATTTTCACATAATGGCACACAAAATCATATCAAACACATAATTACATTCATAATACGAACCAATTAGCTAAATACGAAACATGGTTATCATAGCCACGCCCTCTGGATCTTGTTCATTGAAAAACTGGAGGTTAGCAAAATCCCCCTCCACAGCCGCCAAGTCATCTATCCTCTGACCAAATCCATCCCCCTGTATCACACAAAGCTCTGCCCTTGCCGGCAATTCCACATTTGGCCCAACCTGGCCTACTGACAGAATGTAGTCACTCAGACGGTATACCTCCTCAGCAAAATTCCCAGATTCCTCAAATTCTGACTCAACAATCCCATTCTCCACTGAAGTCTCCCCTATTCTGTCATCGACAGTCACCACCATTGGTTCGGGTTGGGTTCTAGAGATGTCCAACATGCACAAGTCAGTGCAGTCAGGAAGGAGCACCTCCGGCGTGGGTAGGTGGGACGGAGTAATATATATGCTAGGATCGTAAGACACGACCCCAGTTTGGATAAAGTTGATGCGTTTGGGAGGTGGAAGCTTGGTTGTGCAGTGGGAGAGGGTTAGTTGTGACATTGGGTTTTTCTGGAGGCACAATCACCTATTTGTCAATGAGGTCTTGAATCTGATGATGCAATCTGAAATATTGGTCGGTGTCATGACCGTGTTGTTGGTGATATGCGCAGCATTTTGCCGGGTTATGAGAGGGTGGGAGTGGATTTGGCAATGGCCTCTGCTCCAGGGGCTTCAAGTGCCCTTTTCTGATTAAAACCCCCAGAGCTTTGGACAGGGGCATATATAATGGGGTGAAGGTTCCTTGGCCTCGAGGTTGCTATTTGGTTGTTTGTGTATTGCTTTCGGACGCACCGGAGAAAGGTGTAGCTGCCACGGGTCTTAGAGGGGGAATGGTGGTGACCATGCTTACTTTTGAAGCTCTATTATTTGCGGTGTTGCTGGTGCCTGTATTGGTGTTACGATTGAAGGTTCTTCTGGGTTGCTCTCTGTCATTATCAATCAAGCCCTACTTCAAGGCATCTTCAATCTGTACTCCCATCTCATGCAAATCTGAAAAGGTAGGGAAGGGGAGCATGATCATTTTCTGCATAAGCTTAGGCTGGAGATTGCGCACAGTCATCCGGATTTGATCCTTGTCAGTGGGCCTAAGGGTCATCATTGAGACCTTGGCCCTCCAGCGGGCTACAAAATCAGAAAAACTCTCCTTAGGCTCTTGCCATGTTGTCTCAAGATCACGGGTTGTAATCTCGATTTGCGTGTTATAGGAGTACTGCGCAACGAAGGCCTCGTCATTTCATCCCAATTCCGTTTGACATCGTCTTCTAATTTTACATACCAGATAGCGGCCACACCTGACAGGGTCCAGCCGAATAATGAAAGCTTCTGCGGTCTGGTGAGGCCCATCGGCCGTAGTATATTTGAGAACAATCGGAGATGCACCATGGGATCCCCAGACTCGTCAAAGCGGTCGATTTGTGGCATTTTGAACCTATCTGGTAGCGTCACAGCCACATCAGTATACCCGTCCTCAATGTCCGGGATGGACTTTACCCCTTGGGATTTCTTGAACAACTTCTCAAGCTTGCTCAATTTCAATGCCGTAAGGTCTACCTCGAACTCGAAGGGAGAGTCGGGTTGATTGATAGGCGTAGGTGCCTTGGACAATTGAGGTAGAATCGGGGGCGGAGTCGGCCCCGTTGGGATGTCTGTATCCTCCTAGATATTCTGGACATTTGGCAGGATATTCTGGACATTCGGTGTCTTCCCAGGTAGCGGGACCCTTGTTGGGGGAGGAGCTTGATGTGAGGCTGATGCTCCGGCTTGCTACTGTAGCTGGGTAATTAGCTCTGTTTGCTGGGCCATGATCACAGCCTGCTGTTTGGAGAATTCTGTTTGGCGGGCAGCGTCCTCCTGTATGAGCTTCATACTTTCTTGAAGTTGACGCATCATTTCTTCCATCCCGGCCATGTTCTGCTGATCTTGCTAACTGACTGGTATATCTATCTCTATGGCAACAATTGAGACCTCGGCCCGACTATCCACTGATGGGGTAGACCACTGCTCTGGTAACCTCTGCTCGGATACACTGCGTTTTCTCGGCCTCCGTCTGATAATCGGGGGTAGAGACTAGAACACTGGTTGTCCGTTGACCAAATCCTCAGATCGATTGAGTCGGCGACCTCTTGTCCAGAGTGCTTGGGGAATATCTGCTTGGTCTGAAGCAATTGTGCTACACTACCTATCAAAAAGATAAATAAAGCAATAATAAGGAAATAAACAACCAGACAAACGGACAGCATAATAGCTTAAAATAAACACACAATACACAGTCGGGCGTAACAACACGCAGTCGATAAGCTGAATATACTGTTCTCAAAAGTACTGATCACTGTTCCCAAACTACTATCCCTAAAACTAAATCTGATACCCGCAGATAACTGATTCCCAAATACTGAACTGGTGCCCGCAGGCCTGATACCCAAACTTGTGAACTGATACATGTCTTCCCTGTAGAGTCGCACTCTAAAAGCACATAACAGGTAAATGAGAGCCAAAACACCCCTATGTTAGGGTAGGGTTTCCCTGTCCTATTTTGTCAGGAGCTAGGGTTTCACTACGCACGCAAACGGTTTCAAACAACCTACAATCGGGTAAGCAACCCGTCCTAATTTGGGATGGTCACTATGGCTTCGGAATATGCACTAGATCAAATGGTCAAAAAGGGTGCCCCGATAAAAATTGGGATTTATGTTCCCGTCGTGGCAGAGTCCGCAACCGTCAACCTTATGGCACGCTTCTCGAAGCGGGCCTCCGACAAACTGCTCAGGAATAGCATACGGCAAACACGGTGTCCTAGGCGCACCAATGCAAATGCAATGCAAAGAGACACATAAGTGTAATCAAAACAATATATCATGAGTTCAAGTCAAGTTTTCTAAATCCCCAGCAGAGTCACCAGAAACTGTAGACGTCCCCGAACGTCCCGAGAGGGAATCTCGTTTTGTTCATTTGGGCTCATTACAGTTCAGACTCAAATGTCACGGTCCTGTATCTAATCTCGTAGAGTGCAATGCAAGACCGATGAATCATCAAAGAGTCCAAGTCTAGCAAATCGTTTTTTGGAAAACAGATTTTTGTAAAGACGTGCCAAACATGGACTGCTTTGCTAGATACAGAGTCACCACCTAAATGTTTTATTTTGGGAAATTTAGGAAACCCTGACTCGTTGCCCAAGGCCACGTGTCCGTCATCACCAAAGTTGCCTCAGCTCAGGAACTTGGGTACGATTGGGGAAGGTCACTTTGTGAGCACTCCCGCTCGCCTAATCAAAGATCGACCTCTACTAACCATGATATCGAGTTTTGAAACATATGTGTTCTTATTCCGATTTATTAGCCTAGAATTACTATGTGATGCGCACAGTATACAAGTATAGACTGGGTCGCCTGAATTGGAACAAAACATCTCATGTTCATTTTGAAAACGGTTTGCTACTCGCAAGTAGGCTAAAATGCAGGTTTGCCACCCTCAGGTGGGCTTAAGAAACAGGGTGATTTGCCACTCTCAAGTGGGGTTAAAATTCACAGTCAATGCATTATTCCAATTCAGATAATCCAACCTTCACCCACAGGCATTCAGGCAGGTATATCACATAAGCAGTTAGCCTCATGGTAAGCATGCTATCATGGCAGTCACTCACACGTATGCAAGGATGCTAAAGCATAAACACTTACCGAGTACTCCGAGCCAAAACAGAAACTAGTTAGTAATCAATGCATGATCCTAGTTCATGTTAAGATGGCTAATGCAACACATGCAAAATGCAACTAGAAATAGGCTCGGCTATCCTAAGAATGGCATGTGAAATGCAACAACTCGATACATATATTCAAGTTGGAATTGAAGTACAATGTAGTTTGTATGATGCGTCGAGCCCGGTGCATGCAAAACAGATGAATGAATACAAACATGCAAGCATAAGTATGCTAATTGAAACATGCCCTAAACTAACCATCATAAGCTAGTAAATAAAAAGGAGAAAGACGTGGGGTTGGAAGACATACATAACACACGCACACTTATTACAATTGTGCCCTCGCTTAGAGGGTCCGAATAAATAATAAACAACCAGCTAGCTAATCTAAGCTAATTAAACTAGTTATTACACAACCTTAATTAATAAACAAATTAACTAAGAAAGCAAATGAATTAGCATGCAAGCTAAATGAATGGACTGCCTCAGCTCTGTCTTGAATGATGATGCATGCGTGCTCGAGTCGCCTTATCGGGAAATCTATTGCGATGCCCCGATTTGCCTCTGTTTGCTACTGATCCCAGAATACTGTACAAAGCTCCAGAAGGCTTGTTGACCAATTTTTGCTGCTGGTTTCCGGTTTGCTGCAACAGAGAGCAAGAAAGGGGCATAGCAAAGTATTTTCAACGTATGTGTGCACGACCACTCTCCCCGTCATTGCATAAGCTCTAGGGGGTGTAGACCTCGATCCTCGTGCCACCAATCATGCATCTCGATGCATGATGGCCGAGGAGTCAAATTGCACGATTCAAAGTGAAATGAATGCATATGAAAACACAACAAGGCCTGAACTCCATCATGGGTAATCCGGAGTGTCGGCGATTGAGAATCGAGGCACGTTTCGTCACTTTGAGTACGAAACGTCCCTCGTTTCCCATGTTTGGACTAACCCTACTCCAAACACAATGCAACAAGTAAGGCATGCCCAATGCGACTTCTAGCATGCAATCCTAATGCAATGTAACTTAATCATGCAAACATGCAAGGGATGACATGCAAACATGCAACTAGCATGCACAATGCTATGGAATGATCAATGGCATACTCAATGCACATGACGCTATATGGCATTGTAGACACCCCATTTTTGACCGACCTTAAGACTCAGACGTCACCGATTGAGCGCTCAATGATATTGCAAATTGTGCTTGTGCGGAAGTTTCAGAGTCTCGACTGCGAGCCTTGCCTGCGAACTTCCGGGCTCTTTTGTGTCTTGCCTCGGTTTGCGAACCAGGCTCCGTTTTCTCTGTTTTCTCTTCCCGAAGGGAGGGAGAGGTCTCGTAGATCATCTCTCAGTGGCCGTAGGCTACGTTTCGTGGTCGTAGGCCATTTTTCCCATTTGGAGCCCAGTTTTCGGTTTTTCGGACCCGACGGCCGTGTGCCTCGGTTCGGGACCGCTTAACCACCTCCGTTTGCTCTGGTTTTTGGTATACACCTCCATCCTCCATTACAACACTTTGAGGAAGTTTTCCAGAGGCTAGGAGCTCCTCTTCTTGGTCCGAAAGCTGCTGGTTCATTGGTCTTCAAGGGTAAGCTTCTTTCTCCTCCTTTTTGTTCCTATCTTGCTCTATATCTAAGCCTTGCTTGAAAGCATTTTTGGGCTCCGACCCAAACTGTAAATAGTCATATTTTGAGCTCCTTTTCATGTTTGATTAAGGACCTTTTGCTGTTTGAGGTCTCCTACTATCACTTGCCTCTTTAACTCTCTTTTAGGCCTATTTTTGCATGGTATTTTAGGCTTACTTGTGAGCTGTTTAGGACTTGGTCATAAACTGTAAAATATATTTTTTTGAGCCCCTCTTCAACATTGTTGAAGGGATCTTCACTGTTTGAGGCTTCCATCTGTCACTTGCCTCTTTATCTCTCTTTTGGCCCTATTTTTGCATGCTTTTTTAGCTCCTTTTGATTGTATTTTTGGGCTCTGATCCGAACTGTAAATAGTCATATTTTGACCCACTCTTCATGTTTTATCAAGGGTCTTTCACTGTTTGAGGCTTCCTTTTTGCTCTTTGTGTTAAAGCTCTCTTTTATGCCTTATTTTGG
Organism: Camellia granthamiana; assembly: GCA_036172215.1. Classification (NCBI taxonomy): domain Eukaryota; kingdom Viridiplantae; phylum Streptophyta; class Magnoliopsida; order Ericales; family Theaceae; genus Camellia; species Camellia granthamiana. The sequence goes on from CM069903.1 coordinate 182,566,953, forward strand.
GCTGGTTTGGGGTACCCTATTTCAGCCAAAAAGTCAAAAAGTTACTCCAAAATCCAAAAAGATATTACTATTCACCAAAAAAAAAATTAAAAAATTATTTTTTGAATGAGGTACACTGATAATTGCAGCTGCTGATGTACACGGATGTACACTGCTGTGCAGCGGCAGTAAATGATCGGGTGTGATTTGCACACACACGGATGTTCAGCCTGTGGGGACTATCACGGGTCCCGTTTTGATAATCTGAACCGTTAAATGTGTAGAACTCATCGAGTACTATATGTCTGCAAAAAATCACATTGATCGGATATCGATAACTATGTGATCAGATCAGTTATGTACGACAAATGGATGGTGTTATAATTAATGATTGAAAAATAAATATATCTGATCAGATAGCTATCGATATCCGATTAACGTGATTTTTTATAGATATATACTGTTCGACGAGTTACACACATTGAACGGTTCAGATTATTAAAATGGGACCCGTGATGACCCCCACGGGCCAAACAAAACCGTCCAATTCTTTGTACAAAAATTACCCAATAATTTTGAACCCCAATACACGGCTGCCTAATTGTACTGTGGGGCCCACCTGTCACTATTCATCTCTTACACACTCTTTTTATACAATTTTTTAATACACATTTTTCCAAAAAAATCCAAAAAGTTAACCCAAACCTCCATATTTTTTTCTCAACTTTTTTAGTCCAAAAAGACAAAAAGTGCACTTTTTTAGTACACGCCAAACCAGCCCTTTGTATAGTATTTTAAGCTTGCTTGTGCACTGTTTTGGGCTTGGTCATAAACTGTAAAATATCATGTTTTGGGCCCCTATTCAACATTGTTGAAGGTCCCTCCTCTCTTTGAGGCCAGCAGCCATCACTTGCTTCTTTGTCCCTCTTTTGGCCTTTTTCTTGCATAATGTTTTAGGCCTGCTTGTGTTTATTTTTGTGGCTTGATGTAAACTGTAAAGTGCTTCATTTTGAGCCCCTCTTCAACTTTGTTGAAGGGATCTTTGCCATTTAGGGCCAGAAGCTGTTACTTGCTTCTTTATCTCTCTTTCGAGGCCATTTTTGCATGTTAGCTTAGCCCTACTTGTGTTCACCTTTTGGCCTTGCTTAAAACTGGAAATATGCTTATTTTGGGACTTTCTTGATTCTGTCTTCATACTTCATGTTCAAATAATGCATGCTTTGTATAGCTATAAGTCATTCCATGCGCTTAGTTTCGAGTTTCGAGTCTCATTTCATGCATCGGGTGCCATGTTTCCATGTTTTGGGGCTGTTTTGCATCATATTTTAGCGCTGAAATTTGTATGCTAGTATTCCATATTCCATGCCTTGCCATGCTTTGTTAGAGTGGCATTTGGTGCCTTAGGGTCGGTCCTCGATTTGCGTGCACGTGTGCACGCATCTCGAGTGTCTCATTTTCATCTAATGGCCTCCTATGTGAGTGTGGCCGAGGTCCACTTGTGTTGGTGTAAGCCCATTATACATTGTGTATGCTATTTCATTTCACAGCATTGTGTATGCTAGGTTGTATATTAGCGCATTGTGTATGCCATGTTACCTCGTGCATCGTGTATGCCATTTCATAGCATTGTGCATGTTAGGTTGTATCTTAGTTGCATCCATTCATGTCATGCATATTGCATTGTGTTTGGGATAGGAGTTAGCCCAAGCACGGGAAACGAGGTACGTTTCGTACTCCGAGTGACGGAACGTGTCTCAATTCCCCAGTCACCGACACTCCGGATTGTCCATGATGGAGTTAGGTCTTAGTTGTATTTTCATGTGCATTCATTCCATATTGAGTTGTGCAATTCGACTCCTGCCATCATGCATCGAGATGCATGATTGGTGGCACGAGGATCGAGACATGCATACATGTGTGAAAATACTTTGCCATGCCCCTCTGTTGCTCTCTGTTGCAGCAAATCAAGAATCAGCAGCCTTCCGAAGCTTGGCACGTATTCCAAGAATAATTGCAAACAGAGGCTAATTGGGGCATCGCCATGGATTTCCGCGCAAAGGCAACCCGAGCATGCATCATTCATCATCCGGAGAAGAGTCGAGACAGTCCCTGGCTTGCATGCCAATTTAATGCTTTCCTAGTTAAATTTGTTAATTAATTAGGGTTTTGTACATATTTGAACTGTATTATTTATTCGGACTATACTATTCATTTGGGACTGTATATTCTGACCCTCTGTGCGAGGGCATAATTGTAATAAGTGTGCGTGTGTGTGATGTATGTCTTCCAACCCCACGTCTTTCTTCCCTTTTTATTTACCAGCTTATGATGGTTAGATTAGGGCATGTTTCAATTAGCATACAGTATGATAGCATGTTTGCATTCATTCATCTGTCTTGCATGCACCGGGCTCGGCGCATCATACTAACTGCATTTGTATTTCAATTTCAAGTTGAATACATGTTAGCTGTAGCATTCCATATGCCATGTTTAGAATAGCCGAGCCTACTATAGTTGCGTTTTTGCATGTGTTGCATTAGGCATTTCTATATAGCTAGGATCATGCATGGATTTCTAATTAGCTTTTGTTTTGGCTTGGAGTACTCGGTAAGTTTTTATGCTTTAGCATCCTTGCATGCGTGTGAGTGACTGCCATGATAGCATGCTTACCATGAGGCTAACTGCTTATGTGATATAACTGCCTTGAATGCCTGTGGGTGAAGGTTGGGTTATTTGGATTGGAACAAATCATTGACTGTTTGTTTTAAGCCCACTAGATAGTGGCAAAAACATGTTTTCTAAGCCCACTCGAGGGTGGCAAATCCACGTCTTAGCCTACCTGCAGGTAGCACCATCAAACCATTTTCAAACAAACAAACATGAAATGTTTTGTTCCAATTCAGGCGACCCAGTCTATACTTGTATGCTGTGCGCATCACATAGTAAATCTAGGCTAATAACCGGAATAAGAGCACCCAAAGTTTTCAAAACTAGATATCATGGTTAGTAGAGGCCGATCTTTGATCGGGCGAGCGGGGGTGCTTACGAAGTGACCTTCCCCAATCGTACCCAAGTTCCCGAGCCGAGGCAACTTTGGTGATGACGGACACGTGGCCTTAGGAAAACGAGTCAGGGTTTCCTAAATTTCCCAAAACAAAATATTTAGGTGGCGACTCTGTATCTGGCAAAGCAGTCCATGTTTGGCACTTCTTTCAAAAATCTGTTTTCTCAAAACGATTTGCCGGATTTAGACTCTTTGGTTCAAGATTAAGAACCGTGACACAAATCGAGTCCGAACTGTAGTGAGGTCCCCCACGGACTTGTTACAGGCATACACAATGCACATATGAAGACTATCGATGAAATGATCAAGGCATAGACAATGCAATGGTCTATCATGTAACAACATGGATATGGCATACACAATGTAAGATAGACTTAAACTAAGATGAGTGGACCTTAGCCACACTCAAATCAGTGGCCAATACATGACGAAATGAAGGCAAGAACACTCATGCAAACATGCCCAATGCAAGGGACTGAACCTAAGGCACAAAGTGCAACTCTACCAAAGCATGGCAAAGGATGAAATATGGCATAGAATGATGCATGATCTAGCTCTGAAATGACACGCAAGATGGTCCCGAAACGTGCAAACACCTCACCCGATGCATGCTAGATGGCCCGGATACCGAAGCTAGGGAAGTGCGTTACATTAGAGGTACACAAAGCAATGCACAAATAGAAAAACCAACCCCGAATAGACCCTAATCAGGTCCAAGACAGTAGGAAATTGGTCTAAAATGATGGGTCGGAATGCATTCAAATGAAGCCCATGCAATGGTCGATAAATGAGGCATACAAGCCCGACTCTCTAATGAACTTAAAGAGTGGAAATCATGGGAATACGGCATGCATATAAGCTCTGAAATATGATGTGCAATGGCCCTAAAACATGAAAACACCTTAGTATATGCATGCGATGGACCTCAAAACTCAAAGTTAAGCATGGATGTTGAACCACAAGCATGAAAAACAAGCATCATTCGGCCATGAAACCCAAAAACAAAGCCAAGGCAGTCCAAAACATGCACAAAATCAGTTTAAAGAATAGCCAAAATATGCTAGGAAAGGTGGCCAAAACACCATGCAAAACAAGCTAGTGAACCATGATTTGCACAACAACTATATGAAGCACATGAGAGGTCACCAAACTAGCCAAAAACAGAAGTATGCCATGCCAAATAATGCCCAAAAACCCATGGAAACATGGTCAATGCATGCAAGAATGATATGTCCCTTTGAAAGGCCAATAAGAGGGTTATTCTACACATGTATAATGGACATACAAAATGGTAAAACTACCTCTGGACAGAGGTTATGAGGGACCTAAAACTCACTGAAAAGGGCCTAAAATGAGGCTAGGAAACATGCAAATGAAGGCTCCTTTGAAAGGCCATGAAGAGGATTACTCTACACATGCAAGATAGACGCCTAACATGGAAAAAACAACTCTGGACAGAGTTCATGCAGGTCATAAAACTCACAAATAATGCCCTGAAACATGTCTTGAAAACATGCAAATATGGGCTCCTTTGTAAGGCCAAGAAAGCTAGTAAACAAGACAAGGGGTGAGAGGGCCACCCCTCTCTAATTTTGATGCTCAAAAACACATAATAACCACTGAAAATTCGCTGGATTTTAGTGGTCAAAAGAGCCAACAAAGCTCAACACAAAGGCCCTAAGACATAGCTCAAAACAAAGGGAAATGAAGCATGCAAGGGGGTAGATGACCCCCAACAGAAAAAAAAAAAAAGTCTTAAAAAAACATGTTTAGAAGCTCAAAAAAAGACTTTTTTCAGTTTATTACAAAGCCAAAATATGCTTGCAAACTAGGCTAAGAGATGAAGCAAAATGAAGACAAAAAGAGGGAAAGCAGTGTTACCCTTGTAGAGAAGAGAACCAGTAGCTTCTAGACCAATGTAGCAAACCTTCAACCGCTAATAAACAGCTCCAAGGTGCTTAGAGTGATGGTGGAGGTGTTAGGATAGGAGGTGGTGTGTGATGGTGCAAGAACAATGGAGTTTTGAAGGCCAAATGGGAGAGATACAAAGGGAGAGTGTATGGTTTTTGCTCCAGCAATTTCAGAACCCTTGCAATGGAGAGGGAGGGCTTCCTTTATAGAGAGGAGAGGCTAAAGCTTCTCCAAGAAGCTTCAAGGCTAGGTCAAACATCCTCCATATGGAGGATACACCAAATGCCTCCCAGCTGGCACAGCTGGAACACACTCAGAGAGACAAAAAAGCAGATGGCTGGCCGACCAGTTCAGGTGGTCGGCCGATCAGGTTCAAAAGGGTCAAGCTTGAAAGGTGGTCGGCCAGCGCATATTGGTGGTCTCCTAGGTGAATGCAACTCAGTGGTGTTATGGGAGACCAGAAATTGTGGCCCAGAAGTGAGGGAGACCAGTTTCCCAACAAGAAAACTGGCTGGAGGAGAGAGAAAAGTGGTCTCCAAGGAGAAAGTTGGTCTCCACAGGTAATTGGTGGTCTCCACACTAAAACAAAGCCAGTGGTATGGTGGGAGACCAGAAAATGTGGCTCAAAAGTGAGGGAGACCACTTACCTGTCAAGAAAAAACCGGCCGACCGGGGAAAGGTGGTCTCCAAGAGGAAAAGGTGGTCTCCCACCCTTGTACCACCTTCCTAACAATGAAACTAAGGGTCCACGCCAAAAATGAACCCACATCGATGCAAAACGAAGGTTCGGGGGCCAAAACGCGCAGCCGGGGGCCCCGAAAACTGACTGTTAAGCACCGGAAATGGCGTGTGACCACAAAGGTGGTCTCCCGAGCCACAGTGTCCCTCTAAAGAGAGGAAACAAGGTATGTGCCAAAAATCGGAGCAAACGGAGGTAGTTAAGCGGTCCCGAACCGAGGCGCACGGCCGACGGCTCCAAAAATCGAAAACTGGTCTCCAAACGGGAGAAGTGGCCTACGACCACAAAACGTAGCCTACGGCCACTGAGAGATGGTCTACGAGACCTCTCCCTCCCTTCGAGAAGAGAAAACAGAGAAAACAAGACCTAGTTCACAAACCGAGGCGAAGCACAAAAAGTCCTGAAGTCCAGAAGCAAGGCTCTCAGCCGAGACTTCGTGACCTCAGAACGAGCACAACATGCGTAATCACCGAGCGCTCAATCGATGACGTCTGAGTCTTAAGGTCGGTCAAAAATGGGGTGTCTACACATACTTTGTTATTATATATATATTTTCTCATTTTTTTTCTGCACATTTTTGTTTTGTATAGGCAGTTCTTGCTCAGAGAAGACAGCCCAGATGAAGATGGATGATGAAAACCCTAAGATGCGTAAGTTATCCTTTTATTTGATTTGTGTCTTTCTTTGTCTCTCACTCTCTGTCACTCAATCTCACTCTCACTCTCACTCTCACTTTCACTCTTCGTTTCGTCAATGGCGGTAAGAAAGGCTTCTCTCATGACTGCTCTTAGAGTTATCAATAATTTCTTTTACATACTTCGTTATTTTATATATATTTTCTCATTTTTTTCTTCATATTTTTGTTTTGTATAAGGAGTTCTTGCTCAGAGAAGATGGCCCAGATGAAGATGGATGATGAAAACCCTAAGATGCGTAAGTTATCCTTTCATTTGATTTGTGTCTTTCTCTCTCTCTCTCTCTGTCACTCACTCACTCACTTACTCTCCGTTTCGTCAATGGCGGCAAGAAAGACTTCTCTTATGGCTGCTCTCAGAGTCATCAAACGTCGGTGTTCATTGTTAATAAGTTCTTTTATATACTTTGTTATTTTATATATGTATTCTCATTTTTTTTTTTCATATTTTTGTTTTGTATAGAGAGTTCTTGCTCAAAGAAGATAGGCCAGCTTTTTTACGGGGAACAAGGATGGTTGGAAAAGCAGGAGAAGGAGAAGCTGAAGATGGACTAGATGAAGATGGATGATGAAAATCCTAAGATGCGTAAGTTATCCTTTCATTTGATTTGGGTCTCTCTCTCTCTCTCTCTCTCTCTCTCTCTCTCTCTTTGTGTCATGTGTCTTTCTCTGTGTCATATATATCTGAGAAATAGTGATGTGCGGTGCAGATTCAACTTTTATAGGATTACACTTGAAATAAATCTCAACTGCATCGGGTATTTTCTTAAATAATTTTTCTAGATGTGTTAGTATAATTAGTATAAGGGAATCACTATACTAGTTTTGAAAAGAAATGAGGCATCCCATATTGTAAGGCTATAAAATGTTGACAAATTGTCAGTATAATCCCCAAACATGTAGGCATCAATATACCTTTACAACTTGGTTATCCCACAGGTAGTCTACATATAGGACAATTCCCAAGTAGTCATTAGCATTGTAGACAAAAAAAACCCTCTCAAATTAGTTATTTGGTCTACTTATTCAAGCACATGTCTTATCTTTAAGATCTTTTTAAGCCTCTTTGCTATTCACTAGTCTCCTTTCTAGTTAGTTTTGTGGTTATGATCTTCTCAACTCAAGGACAGACCATAACTTTAATTTCAAGAACATTAATATTAGGGGACAAACTCGTATTAAATTTTTTAACAAAATTTTAGGGGACAAACTTGTATATAATTTATAATAACAGTGATTTATAAACAAAGAATTTATACTAAAACATAATATAGAATAATGTGTCAAGTTTTAATTTTATCACTTTAAATCAAAAGATCTATCAAGATGACTTATATTTTCAACAATGTCACTGTCACATCATTCTTGTCATAATTTTATATAAAATTTCTGTAAAGGTATTATTTTCTAAATTTTAAAATATTTTTAACGAATACTGCTATATAGGGTTTTTAAAACTTTTGAAGGGCTAAGCCACCCTATTTTGTCCATCCCTGTTCTTAACCTTTTACCCACCAATTTTCTTTTCTTTTCCTTTCCTTTTATTTGGTTTTCTCAGCTTTCTCATCGTTCCACTCGCCTTGTCACAGGCCTTATACCAGCTTTCTCCAAATAAAACTTCTCTCCTAGTTTGCCTCCTCTCTTTGCTTTCCTCCAACTTGTAATCTGTACATACAGTAGTGAATTACCTTTCAGACTCCATGGAAATCCAAGAAAACATTAACAATCTTTGAGTCACCTCATTTTCTTCTTACCTCCATGAAGACACCCCATTTTTGACCGCCCTTAACACTTGGGCAACACTGATTGGATCATTCGATGGTGCAGGCTATGCTATGCAAAGGTTCGTTTTCTTTGGCAAGGAGAGTGTCAAATCCAAACCTCACACCCCATTTTTGGGCCAAAAATATTTTAGAACTTAAAACCCTCTCTTGCAAAACATTTTTGAAAAAAAGTTTCTACGATGTTCCAAGGCTCGCATTTTGTTAAATGTTGCGCTTTTCAATAAACCGAGTAAGGACAAAGTAGAAATGAATGAAGGAGAGGTGAACTCTTTGAAAAAAAATATTTAAAACATCTTGTTTAGAGGTTTGGAGTTGAAGAAAAGAGGAGAGGAGAGAAGAAACCAAGTTGGGGAAGAAGATGGGCATGAATCGTTAAAGGAGAGTCGAGCGGCCCTCGCTAAATCGAGCCTATCTATTTGTACACTTGGATTTCAGCCATGAGGCCACTACCATTGGAAAGAAGACTTCTGGGGCTTCATTTTTCACTCAAGAATCTCCTAAAACCGAGTCCAAATGGGGGAGATATGGTTGGTTGAAGTTGGGCATCGATTCGGTTAGGACCAAAACTGAGAAATCTTCACTAAAAGAGGAATATCTCTTAGCACACTTCGAATTGTGATGTGAGGCTTCTACCATTGGAAAAAAGACTTCTGGGGCTACAGTTTAGGCTCAAGAATGACCTGAAAAGGAGTCCAGATGAAGGAGTTATGCCTGGTTGAAATCGGGGACAGAGACTAGTTTTTGCCATCGGCCTCTGTGGAAGCGTGCCGGCCACAAATGGAGCTTGCCAGCCAGAAGGGATTCTTGTTGGCCAGAAAAGTAGCCGGTTGGCCACAAATGTCCAGAAAGCTCAGAATTTGCAGATATTTTGCTCCAGCTGTCTTCCAAATGCTCCAGCTATCTCTATATTCAGATATTTCGACCAAGGCTCTCATTTTTGCTATATATGAAGGCAATATTTATCATTTTAGAAGGTTGACAAGTTTGGGAGGCTCTCTCTCTAAAATCCCTCTCTCTCTACAAATTTTGTGAGCAAAATCTCAATCTCTCTCTATAAAAGCCTCTCTCTCTCTTCTTGTTTTGTGCCTTAAGCTTAGAATTCTCTACACTTTTGCAAAGAGACCCTTAATCAAACATCCTCATCTTGGAGCTGACGTTCTTTGAGGCTTATTTGGAGCTCCTAAGGTTGGTTTGAGCTCAAATTTATACCTGTTTTGCAGCTGTGCTTCAAGGGTAAGAATTTGTCCCTTTTAAGCTTTGTTTTAGCTAAGTGCTTGGCCATATTTTTACACTACTTTGAGGCTGGTTTTGACCTCTAAAAACTCTAATTTTAAGGTTTTAAATTGAGGTTTATACCTTGTTTGGTTAGGGGGTGGTTCTCCCTTTTTTTCTCTTTGGCTTGGAAAGCCTTTTGAGCCTTCTCTTAAGAGATTTTGGGTCCATCTTTTTTTAGCCTTAAAACCACTAAATTCCAGAGGAATTTCAGTGGTAGAAAGTTTGTTTTGAGGTCCAAAATAAGAGGGGGTGTCCTCCCCTCCTTGTCTCTTTATGCCATGCCTTGTTAGCACTACAAAGTAGCATCTTTTTATGGCTTATTTTAGCTTAGTTCAAGCATGTTTTTGGCTACATTTTAACATGTTTAAACTCTATTTTTGGCTGGTTTAGTCACTGGTTGCTTGCATCTTGCACTTGTAGTGTAATTTTGCTTACTAGCCTAACTTGTTTGGTGATTTAGCCTATTATTTTAGCATGTGTTGGCTCCACTCCAGCACATTTTTGCTCATGTTTTGCCATGTTTAAACTCTGTTCCAAGTGGTCTTGGTCGTATGTGCTTTGCTTTGTATAGCTATAGTGTAAATGGCCTTTACTAGCTTCGTGCTTTAAGGCTCTTAGCATGCTTTATTTGAGTTGTTTGCATGATATGGCATCATTTAGCATGTGATTTCAGAGCATATTCTGCTGTCACACTCTCACATATATCACTCTTTAAATGCTTTTGAGAGTTATGCCTGATGCCTTGCTTGTTAGCCAATTTGTGTGCATGATTTTCTTGCCTTTCAAGTGTCAATCTCAGCATGGGTTAGCCTTTGATTTGGCATGCTTTAACTTTATTTTGAGTCGGTTTGGCCCTTTGAGGCTTGTGTTGTAAGGTGGTGGCACAACCCCTTTCATTAGCTTAATGAGTTAAGTCCTTAAACATGCATTACATAGGTTGTTTGCATTTTTTTTAAGTCATTTAGTATGTTATTTCAGTGCTGAAATGTGTGTTATTGCACTCCATTGTTTTAATCTTTCATTCACTTTGAAAGTGGTCGTGAGCCCCTTGATGGCTTGAGCTTGAAATTGAGGCATTCATGCCTAATGGTTTTAATCCTCTCTTGAGGGTTTTTACTGACCAGCATGAAACCTCTTTCATGCTCAAGGCACTTGTGGCTTACGCCATTTTTCCAATTAGAGGACCTTTCACATTGAACTTAATCGGTTAATGGACTAATTGGTAAGCTAAAATGTGTAAACAAGAATTGAACCAAGTAAAACTTGTATAAGATAAGCATGTGTGAGGCATTGCATGTGTTTGGATCGGACGTTAATCCAAACACAAGAAATGTGAGACGTTTCATACTCAAAGTGATGAAACGTGTCGCATTTCTTGGTCGCCAACACCCTTGATCATGCATGATGGGGTGAAGGCACTTTGAGTCTTATGTGCGCATTCACTAAGCTTGTACAAGCTTGGTTCTTCGGCCATCATGCATTGAAATGCTTGATTGGTGGCCTGAGAGCCAAGTACCACACTCCTTTGAGCTTGAGACATGATGAGGAGGGTGGTAGTACACACATTTCTTGCCAAATACATTGTCTTTGCTCTATTGCTCTCTGTTGCAGCAAAGACATAATTCTGGAAAGAGAGGTGGCCGACCGGCCAGCCACTTGCACTAGCCTACCGACCACTTGCACTGGCCGGCCAACCAGTTGAGGTAGCCTACCGACCAGTTGAGGTGGCCGGCCGGCCACTTTCAGGGAAAATTGTTCAAAGTGTTCCTGTGTTGAGGCAAATGCAATCTGAAAGTTTGTATGATGTTCTGAGATCACCGCGAGTGCAAACAGAGGCAACTCATGACAAGGCAATGCATTTTCGGGTAAAGCAAACCAAGCATGCATGTCTCCCTCCCCCTCGAGGCCATTTTATTGCTTTACTTAGCTAGTTAATTTACCGGTTTTGTAAGTAATTAGTTAATGTACTTAGCTAATTTAATTCATCTCTGTAATATTCTAATTAACTTAGCATAGCTAGTTTCAATTGTGTTGTATAATTAATTAGCTAGAATAGTTAATTAGTTGGTTTGTAATAATTAGCTTAGCTTAGCCTAGCTAGTTAGCTTATTTATTCGGACCCTCCTTCGTGAGGGCGCAATGTTGTAATCAGGGTGCGTGTGTGTGTATGTCTTCTAACCCCACTTCTTTCTCCCTTTTACTTAACCGCTTACGATGGTTAGTTTAGGGTCATTTTCAATTAGCATATCTTATGCTTTGCATGTGTGCATCATTCATTTGCCTTGCATGCACCGAGCTCGGAGCATCATACAAACTGCATTGTCTTTCAATACCTATTTGAATACATGTATCAAATCATTGTATTCATATGCCATCTTAGATAGTCGAGCCTATTTAGTTGCATTATTGCATGTGTTACATTAGGCATCCTTGTATAGTTAGGATCATGCATTTTTCTAGCTAACTCTTTGTTTTGGCTCGGAGTATACTGTAAGTGTTATGCTTTAGCATCCTTGCATGAGTGTGAGTGTTGCCATGATAGCATGCTTGCCATGAGGCTATGTGCTTACTTGATCAACTGCATGAATGCCTATGGGTGAATGCTTGATTGGCTGAATTGGAACAACTCAATGATTGTAAGTTTTAAGCCCACTTTGTGAAGTGGCAAATCATGTTTTTAAGCCCACTTGAGGGTGGCAAATCCGTGCTTTAGCCTACTTGCGAGTAGCACTTTCAAACCATTTTCGAAAAAAAAAAAACATGAGTTGTTTTGTTCTAATTCTCGTGATTGAGTCTATACTTGTATGCTGTGCGCATCACATAGTAAGTTAGCTAAATAACCAGATAAGAACACGTAAGGTTTTTAAAACAACATATCATGGTTAGTAGAGGCCGATCCTTTGATCGGGTGAGCAGAGGTGCTCATTTCAGGACCTTCCCCTCTCATACCCAAGTTCCCGAGCCGAGACAACTTTGGTGATGACGGACACGTGCCTTTGGCACGAGTCAGGGTTTCCTAAATTTTCCAAAAATAAAATATTTAGGTGGCGACTCTGTAATCTGGAAAAGCAGTCCATGTTTGGCGCTTTTTTATTCAAAATCAATTTTCTAAAACCGATTGCCAAATTTGGACTCTTTGGTACTGTAGTAAGACCAAATTCACGCCCTCCTCCGAAAGGGAGGCGCGCGGAGGAAGTAGGGTTTACAGTTTCTGGCGACTCTACTGGGGATTTAGAGAACTTGACTCGAAACTCATGATATGTTGTTTTATCTACATTTATGTATTTCTTTGCATTGCATTTGTATTGGTGTGCCTAGGACAACACAGATGGAGGTTGGTGGGTGGGCCAAAGGGAGGGTTAAAATTAATCATTAACTAGAAAATAAGACCACCAAAAAAATAAATAATAATAATCATTAAGAAGAAGAGGCGGAAAAGAATGGCATGGATCTACAAAACCTCAATGGGGAAAAAACGAAACAAAAAAAGGTGAACAAGAAGAAGAAACTAACAGCCCTAGCCTAAAAACAACACAAACACAAACACCCCCCCTCCTAAAAAAAAAAAAAAAAAAACTGTTAACAGAAACCCGGCAGAACATAGAGAGGGAAGGGGGACCAAAAAAAAAAAAAAAAAAAGGAGAAAGAAGAAGAAGAGCCAGCAACGTAAAGAAGAAGAGATGTACCTGAGGATTGAAGATTTTCTTTCTATCAATTTTCTTCAAATTACGCCTTGCATTGCATGTCTCGTGTTGGTACTTTATATACTGCTCTTTCAAGGAATGCTACGTATCATGAAATAAATGTCATGAAATTCAATGGTGAATGCATAACATACAATAAAACATTACAAACACTATAATCTAATCCAAGGGTGGAGAATCTTCATGAAGACTTTTCATGACATTGTTTTCATGATACCTAGCATTATTGTGCTCTTTTTTATATTCCCAAAAACGTATTATGGGGTGTTTTAGGAAGTTGGTAAAAAGTTGACTTTTGAATTTTTTTAGTTTATTTTGTCTTTTTCTGAGTAAAAAATGTGAGAGGTGATGTGATTCAAAATGGGTAAAAAGTTAAAAGTTGGCTTTTTTTTTTTGCTTCCCAAAAGACCCTTATATTTTTGATAAATTACAAAAGCTTTGAAAATTTATAAAAATTTTCTTGTGAATTAAAAAAATAAAATTTATAACTCTCTTCTCATATAATAATAAAATTATATAAATTATTAATTAAAATATATTTTAAATATTATTAAAAACTATTAATTGAGTTGATTGTTTATCAATAAATAAGCCATTTGTTATAAAATTAAAAATCTCAAAAGGTAGAATGTAATTTCCCAAATTATAATTACATTCCCGAATTAATAATTAAAAAAATAAAATTTATAACTCTCTTCTCATATAATAATAAAATTATATAAATTGTTAATTAAAGTATATTTTAAATATTATTAAAACAGTTAATTGAGTTGATTGTTTATTAATACAATAAGCCATTTGTTATAAAATTAAAAGCCTCAAAAGGTGGAATATAATTTCCCCGAATTATAATGATGATTCATATTTTAAGCAAACTTGTGCATTTATAATTTACCCATTATATTTTATCATTATTATATTTTTTATTTTTTCAACCCTTCAATTTTATTTTTTCCTTTTGACTCTTTATGTTTCAATTTTTCTTAATTTACTTAAAAAATTATATAGAAAATGATAATTGATAGTTACGTAATATAAAATATTTTATTTTATATACTTCACAGCTTTAAGACAAACCTAAACTCTAATCATATCATATATATATAAGAGTAATGTTTTTTATTTTCTTATGTGGCACGTTCTAAGCTTTACTCTATTTTTTTTTTCCTAAAAAAATCACATCCGTATCTCTTTTTTATTTACGTATAAAGTTCTACATAAATTTAATTTTAATTATAATAACTAATTTTGTATGATTTCTATTTGAGAAATATTTAATTCCCATACATATAATTATAATTTAATTATTATGATATTTGAAAAAAAACATTATCTCGATATACAAATAAATAAATAAGACAGAATGTACTTAATTATGTGTATTACATGGATCAAATTAAATTTGTTTATATTTTTTATATTGTTTGTCTATCTTATTGATGTCTTAATATTAATTTATATTTAATTTTTTTATTTAACATTAAATCATTTATTACAAAATATTTATATTTAATTTAAATTTTAGGGGAAAGTACCAATAAATCCCAAATTTGAAAATGTTAACCCATTTTGTCCCGAAAGTTTTTTGTTAGACTAATAGGTCCTATTTCTCTAAGAAACTTCTATAGGCCTTTTTATGATCTCCTTTCTTTTCAAACATCAAACATTATTCATCAAACATCAAACATTAGCAACGTCAGGATTATTTATCAAACATCAAACATTAACAACGTTAGAATTATTCGTACAATGTCGGTGAAAAACATTAGCAACATTAGAATTATTCATCCAACATCAAACATTAGCAACATCAGGATTATTCATCAAACATCAACCATTAAACATTAGGATTATTCATCAAAATCAAACATTATTCATCAAACATTAAACACAAGGAGTTTTCTTAAGTGTGCAATTGCACACCATGTGCCACTTACACAAAAAGTGTAAGTGTAAGGTGTAAGTATAAGTATAAGGTGTAAATGTAAGGTGTAAGTGTAAGGTGTAAGGTGTAAGTGGGTTGCATATGGTGTGCAACCTCAAAAAAGGTGTAAGTGTAAGGTTTAATTTTTCACAAAAGGTGTAGGTGTAAGTGTAAGGTGTAAGGTGTAAGGTGTAAGTTGCACACCATAACCAAACCCTAGAAACAATATCATCATCATCAAAACAACATCAACTACACCATCATCATCAAAACAACATCAAACATTACAACATCAATATTGTGCAACATTAAAACAAAACCAAACTTCAAACCTTTTCAGCCCTTTTGCGATTAAATAACTTCTCAAATCCTCCCAAGCAAGTCTTAACCTAACCAGCACACTAGTGTCACGGATCTCTGGATTAATGTGAGTTAAGACTGTATTCCTTTCTGGCAAACAACAATCGCCATGGTAGACCACCGATTTAAACCCTAAACGACTCATTTTTGATAATCAAATTGAAAACCAAATTGAGACAATAAAAAGGAGATTGAGAACGAGAATGTAGTGAAGATGTGAGGGTTTTTATCAGGTGAAATGAAATCTGTGGGGGTAATTTTCTCATATCACTCTCTACACCTTCTCTTCCTTTTTCTCACACTCTCTCTCCATTTTCTCACACTCTCTCCCTCCCTTCTTCTGCCTACGGGAGGAAACTACCATGGGAGGATCGTTTAATGCACAAGAACTGGAAGGTGAGGAACGACGCAAACATCGACCTCGCCGCCGTATGCGATTCCATCTCGAATTCCAATGCCATTTCTCTTTATTGTGATGAGATTTGAAACCCTAGATCTGTTTTTCAAATTTCTGGTAGAAAAAAAGATATTATAGGAGGCTCCTGATGTTTGATGATTTTGGTGTTGGTGATGTTTATGATGTTCAATGTTGTGATGTAAAAAAAGGACTAAATGATTTACCAAAAAAACACTCAGGACTAGATAGAGTAACATTTTTTAATATGGGACTTATAAGTAATTTTTTCTAAATTTTATATACCTATATACAATATGTATGAATAATTCAAAAATAAAATAAAATTCAATACTCAACATAATTAATTTATGTATTTTTTTCTTAATCCAATCACAACATATTTATATTTAATCTTTTAAATAAATTTTATATACTTCTATTTCTACATATTTTTATTATCCACATAAATATAAATATAAAAATTAAAATTAAATTAAATAATTAGAATCACTTTTAGTTTTAATTTTATATTACTAATTCTCTTTCTAATTTAACTATTATTTTTACTATTAAAATGAGTTTACTATCTTATAATTTAATATATATCATATAAATTCATTATATGATAATATATAAGTATTTAAGTAACACTTTTATAGAACGATAAGGTTAAGATTATTAAAATAAATAATTAAAATTAAAGTTAAAATTGTTCGTTTGTAACACATATCACAATATAAAATATTATTACATTAATTAAAATTAACTGCATTGTAATTTTATGTCAAACAACATATTTCTAAAAGTGGTTTACATACATGTGTAGCGTTTAATTTGATATTGATTGATTAAAATAATAGAATCTATTTGGTTTAATTTTTCAAATTTTATTTTTAGATGAGTTTTTATTTATTTTTGGTAATTTTTTATATTTTAATCAATTCTTTGTAATTTTTAGATGCATCTAAAATATAGAATAAATTGGCTAAAATATTTGAAAAATATTAAAAATTGATGAAAATTCGAACAAAAATCTATGTACATTTTTGTTTGGGTTTTAATTTGTTTTTAGTAACTTTTTTTATAATCTATAACCATATATAAAAAGCGTGACAACCTTATGGTGAATCTAAAGAGAAATTCTATTTCCACACCACAGTTATATTTTTTTTCACTGCACATATTTAGTAGTTTGATCATCAATTTTTATTCTCAATCCACACGCTAATTATATCAATCATACTCTTAACTCATATATTACGCACACCATCTTAACACTCTTTCTACACTAACCTTTTTTTCCACACACCTTACCCTTTTCCTCCATTCAATTTCGATTTTGACGTGGTTATATTTTGATTTCGATTTCAATCTCAATATCAAGATGATCCATCAACAACTTCTAATGTTCCTTCAGAGTTTCTCTCTCAAGTAGTGTTAGGTGTTGGTTGGTGAAGTTGGGTTTATTGTTTGCATCCTGTTCGTGAGTTTCTCCAGCAATGGCGAGTCTTTGCCGTGGTCAAGGTGCTCTGGACGTGTGACAATGGAGATTCTATGGTGAAGGTTTGTTGGCTTGCCTCTCACGGTAGGTGGGTGTCGTGGGTTGTTTTGATCGCTCGGATTTACGAAGGTGGGTATGTATTCGTTGTTTTGATAGCTCGGATTTACGAACGTGGGTATGTATTCGTTCAATTGGTGCTGGTGGTGTGATGGATTGTGCCTAGATATGTTTTATTTCTACCTCCGGTGATTGCGGTTCAGGCGATCTGGCTCCAAGTTGCTGTTGGGTGTGGATGATGGTTTTGTAAGTTTCGCCGACAGTGCTGGGTTTACCAGTTGCGTCCTATTCGTGAGTTTCTCCGGCAATGGCGAGTCTTTGCCGTGGTCAAGGTGCTCTGGATGGATTGTTCTATGATGATGAGATGGTGGTGGGTGATATAATAATTTTGTTAAAGAATAAAATTGTGATTCTGAACAAATTTATTAAGTGTGTGGAGTAAGGAAACTTGTGTGTGGAAATAGAATTTCCTGAATCTAACGCTTCATATGACTTCAGTATCCTCAAAACTCTCTCAAATTACCTGGTTCACCCACCGCCCACGGCCATTGATGCAAATCTGAAGCCATATGGTATGGGCTTGCAATCTATCGGCCACGTGGTCTCACAAAAGACAACTGGTAGCATCGATGGTGTGCTACGTAAACGACTCATCCTCATCAGTCGAAGAATAAATACAGAGAACTGCACGTCCACCGCCATCCACTCTACTCAAGGCCATCACGGATTCATGGTAGGTGAACTGGAATCTAACACTCTTGCTTGCTTCCCAACGTTGTTGCTCCTACTTGCTTCCTAATGCTTTACAACGGACAAATTGAAGCGCTTGGCCTCTGTTTGTTTGCTAGCTCAATGGCTTCTCCAAAAATTTTGTGCTACAAACGAAAGCGGTGACTCGGTGCTGGTAGTTGACATACATGTCAGTGAACCGCTAATGAAGCTAACCCAGGGCTTCCATTTGTGCTCTCGACAGCTTCCGTTTTGGTGGTGAATATATACACTGGTATGCTTACAGTTTGGAATTCATTTTCTACATACTCCTGGCAGTGGCTCATGAATTCGTTTTCAATCATTCGCGTGCGAAACCCCTCTTCCATCAATTGTGACAGAGCTTCTATTCAGGGAAAAACCTTTTGATTTATCTTTCTCCTCTCTGGTATGTACTTCATTTGTTCGTTTTCTTTAGTAAGGTTTTGGAGAGAGTGATTCTTAATTTCGTTGACCCAATCAATCGAAGCATGCCTGGTATTCGCTAAAATTCCTATAAGAAAGTTCGTTATGTTTTTTTTTTTTTTTTTTTTCCCTTCTTTTTTACCCTTGACTGTTTACTTTGTTTTTGGTAGAAGCTGTTTGCTACTTTTATTTCAAACATGCCTTGATGAAATGCTATATTTCTTTTGGATCTTTTATTGATATATTTGTGTGGTACTCATCATGTACTCTCATGTTCAAAGTTCTAAAGGTTGAGATCCTATGGAGTTGTGGGGTCCTCAAAAAAATGGGTCTTCTCAATCATTGTTGATATATATATATATATATATTGCTGATGAAAACCAAAAAAATTATTTCTCAGTTATAAAAAGTTATTACATAGGTGTTTCCTGATACACGCCATTGTTTTTGTTTGTGGCATGTGTTGAGAAAAATTCCTGAAAATCTAAGTCATATAGCGAACAGGTCTGAAAATTTTATGTTGAAATTTAACAAATGCATTTACCAATCTTGGACAAATGAAGAGTTTGAAAAGAAATGGTGGAAAATGGTTGATAAATTTGAGCTCAGGAATGATGAATAGCTTCAATCACTCTATCGAAATCCTAAGAGGTGGGTTCCTGCTTGTATGAGTGGCACCTTTTTAGCTGGAATGTGTACTACTAAGCGATTTGAGTATATATCATCCTTGTGGAATAAATACATACACAAGGAGTCTACATTTAAGGATTTTATTGATTAGTACAAAGTTTTTTTGCATGATAGGTGTAAAGAGGAAGCCAGAGCTGATTTTGAAACGCATCACAACTTGCCTGTGTTAAAATCTCTATCTCCTTTTGAGAAACAGATGTCAACAGTTTATACACATGCAATATTCAAGAAATTTCAGGTTGAGGTTTTGGGAACAGTTGCTTGTAGTCTGCGAAAGAAATGTGATGCTTTCTTCTTGCAACTCTTTGGTGCTGTTAGGTTATTGTTGGATACTACATGGGTTATCTTGAAAGTTGAAGTGTTAATAGTTTATTGTTGATTTTCTTTTAGGTAGTACTTTCATTTTCATAATTGTCTATTTGTTTTTTCGCTTCTTGGTTCTACTAGCAATCTAATATTCGTAATTTGCAATTTGATTATTGGTTCTTCGAATAGCGATAGGGACCAGACCTTGGTAGATTTGATAATATTAGTACATATAAACAAAAGGGAACAAAAGTTAAAATGTGTTTATGCTTTTTTCAGTGTTAGAAAATATTAATAGGTAATCATTGTTGGTGGGAGATTTGATTAGTAACTTTAAATAATTGCATAGTTGGGTGATTCAGACAACCATATAGTATGGTTGCTGATACAATTAGTTTGTGGTTTGGATTGTTGTTATTGAATTTTTCATTTTGTGAATAAATAGAATGTTGAATGTGACATTAGGTTTTGCAGCATGTCAACAATCCATACACTACTTACCCAAAAAACAATCCATACACAACCATCTTTATGCAATAGATGGATCAGAGTTGAATTTATGTTTTTGTAGATAGTTTATTGAAGGTCATGGTATTGCAGGACATGTTGGAAAGTATTTTCCTTTAAAATAAGGTGACTTTATTTACGGAGAGAAATATAGGGAAGATAGTGTTTTGAATACAATTGAGGTTATTGTTCCTTGTGGGAAAAAAGATTCATGGCTTTTATTTGATTGAGTTAATTACTTTGTGTTCTATGATTGAGGAAATAGTGAAAGATATATTTTCTAACCAATTTAAGTGAATACATATATTATATTTCCACTCAAAATAAACCACCCATTGAATTAGGATTATGAGTACAGGCTTATGCTCTGTTTGGTTGCTCAAAAAGTAGAAAAAGAGAAAGAAAGAAAAAAAAAAAGTATTTCAAATCTTATATCTCTTAGTTCTCAATATATCGAGGGAGAAGAATTTTTTCAATCAGTGGAGCCTTATCCTGGGATTTGGTTAAAGGGAATTCTGTCACAACTTGCATGGAATCCCATTTTTAGTAATAAGATCCTTATGTTAATAGTTTTCAAAGTGTCTAGTTTAGTTAGGAATTGTTCATGGGAAAATAATAAATTTTAAATATTATAAGCCCTTATAATTTTTTTTACTCTAAGGCCAAGTTTGGCATCTTCCCAAAAAGTCAAAAAGTCAAAAAGTTACTCAAAAAGTTAAAAAGTTATCATTATTCACCAAAAAAATATTAAAAAATTAATTTTCCACACAAAAGTACAACTCAGCAATCATGTATGTTCAGCACTGTGCAGCGTTTGTTAAGAAAAATTGCACAATTTGGGTGCAATTTTCACACACTGTTGTTCGGTCCGTGGGGGCTCATCAGGGATTCCGTTTTGATAATCTGAACCGTTCAATGTGTAGAATTCGTCAAGTACTATATACCTGAAAAAAATCACATTGATCGGATATCAATAACTACATGATCAAATCAGTTTTGTATAAAAAAATGGACGATTGAAAAAAAACAAATCTGATCAGATAGTTATCGATATCCGATCAACGTGATTTTTTTATAGACATATAGTACTCAACGAGTTCTACACATTGACGGTTCAGATTATCAAAATGGGACCCATGATGGCCCCCACGGGCCGAACAAAACTGTTCAGTGCAATGCCCAAAAAGTAGCCAATAATTTATTACCATCAATTCAGCTGTGCAGATTGTACAGCTGTACAACACACATCTCTAATCTTCTCCTACACACTTCTTTATATAATTTTTTAATACACATTTTTTCATAAAAATTCAAAAAATTAACCCAAACATCCATATTTTTTTTCTCAACTTTTTAGTCCAAAAAGACAAAAAGAATACTTATTTAGAACACCCCAAACAACCCCGAATCATATGAGGGTGTAGGAATGAGAGATTTCCACTTAGACCATGTTTGTTTGGGCGAACTGAATTAGATTAGATTAGCATTCTCATGACTAATAGTTCTAAGACTATGAATCCTTTTGGATTGTATATTCTATCCTATGTTGGATTGAGTTAGGATTATAAGGAGGAACTAATAGTCCAGACTTTAGTTTAATCTTCCAATTTATATCTCATTCTCCTCTGTGAAATTGAATAGTCCATCATATGTAGGATACTATATCTGAATAGATTGTTAGTCCATACTTCAATTGTTTAACCAAACATCAGATTAATAATTTTATTAGACTATTAATCCAATCCCAAACTCATGTCCACCCAAACAAACATGACCTTAGTGTTTTAATCTCATTTTGCATTGAAAAGTTAAATTTGTCATACAACCAATAGTTGGAATCAGATTCAAATCAAGAGAGTGAGGAAATCCCCAATTTGGGGATAAATTAGAGAGAAACCAGAGCACTTTGCTCTAATCAAATCTATATCATTTTTTTTGGGGGGGGGGGGGGGGATAAATTAGAGAGAAACCAGAGCACTTTGCTCTAATCAAATCTATATCCTTTTTTTTTTTTGGGGGGCGGGGGAATTATTAATCCATTACTTGAATTTATTTATTTATTTTATTAAATATATTCAAGTCTAATCAACTTGAAATTTTTGTTTTTTCAATTATGAAAAATGTTCGTAATACGAAAAATGTAGTGAACTATGTATTCATAACTAAATTTTGATTGAATATTTTTACCTTATCACATATTTACTTAAGTTAAGCTTATTCATGATATTATACTATGGTAAAGATATTGTATACCTTTTATTGGCTTTTAAAAATAAATGTATTATTAAATATAAACTCAATTTTATATATGAAGAAAGTAATTTTTATTTATTTAATCACAAGAAAAATAGTATAATAGTTTAAGTTGTTGTAAAATATATGTGTTAGACATAATGTTAACTAATGAAATTGATAAATTTAAAAATATTAATCTAGTCCAAAACTATGTATTTATCTCATCAATTATACTAAAACAATTATGTTAATTAAAATTACATTACATTACATTAAAGTAATAAAGTAAAAATTTATGAAATTTAATTTCTTTGTTAATTATAGTAAAATCATATTGTACTATAATTTATATTTGGGAATGAGTTTAATAAGAATAAATTTTAATTTGTAAACACATTACTAATAAATTCATTAAATTAAAACTCGTGTACATTTATTCCTTAATTTTTACAAGTTCATGCATGGGTTTTAATTTTTCATCCTTAAATTTAAACCTTTGATAATTTTTTTTTTAAAAAAATCTAAAAACCTTGTTAATCATATGATTTGATTTTGATAATTTTTAAAATATTATGGGATAAATTGTGATTTTTTAATATATATATTTTATATCCTTTGACACAAAATATTATCTATTAAATATATGTTGTATGTTGTATTTGTTATAAATATTATTTAAATAGATTTTACTGTGTATCATTTATTTTTTAATAGAAAAGTTACTATTTTGAAATTCGTTAGGTTTGGAAAAAAAAAATCGGTAGAACACTATTCATCAAAAGCGACCTTTGGCCTATAAATTCAAATCTTCACCTGCCATTTCTAACAAAAGAATTGTGCCCATGCTCCACACCGCGTACATAATGCAAGTTAGAAGAGGAGCGTCCCTCTCCCAACGAATACATTTTGGGTATATATAGAAGTATTTTGGTTGGAAAAAATTAATGGTGTGAAGAAGAGAAAAATTTGTGATATTAAAATATTTTCAAATATTGTATTGTACTTTATTGAGTTATATTTTTTGTGAGAAAATTTGTTGGGAGTTTGAACAAAATTGTAAAAGGGTTTTCTACCCCTTACTCTTATTATTCTTGTAAAAAAGAGTATGAGTAATTTTTTTAGGATAAAATCATTTGAGTTAGGTGTGACTAGGCATCGGATTCTAAATTAGTCAGAGTAATCGGGATTGGTCACTTATTATAAAGATTCACTAGCAACCGTAAAACTAGTTGTGTATTACTATTTGAAGAATAATGAAGAAATTTTCAAGTAGGATACTTGGGGAGTGGACGTAAGCCCGACATACCGAACCACTATAAATAGCTATGTTTCATTTTTTTTCCCTATCTCTTTCACTTTTATATTAATTATTATTGCTCTATATTTTCTTTGTTAAAATTCAAATAATTTGATTATTATATTTAATATTATAAAATTATTTTTAATAACCCAATTCACCCTTTCTTAAATTACCTACCTGAGATAACACTTGTCGTAAGAAAGAAATTAAATTTCAAATATTATCATTCCATTACTTTCATATAATGTCATTATACTTAGCAAGCTTGGTTGAGTAACATAATCATTTAATTATGATTAATTTAGTACAATTCATATTTTTAGTGTAACATTTAAGAATTAAAAAAAATATTTTTTTGTTAAAAATTTTAGTTTAATATTTATTATGAGTGGTGTGAGTTCATGGCTAGCAATTGTAATATTTTTCAGAATCTTGATATCTTAATTTTGACTTTATAGTAAATCAATTTTTTGAATGTATGTAGCTCATGTGTTGATTCAGGTAGGAGAAGCTAGACTAATTAAAAGATATTATTTTAAATTTTTATCAATGAGTTTAATTTGATTGGTTCATGGTAATTTTGAAACTTCTTAAAATTTAAGAATGAATTATAATTTAATTTAATGTTAATAAATGTATGCATAAGTCTCAATTCATGCTATGATCTTTGCTTCATTCGAAAGATGATTTTTTTTATAAATATCTTCAATTTATAAATTAAGTTGTAAAAAGAAATATTATGAATCATAAAAAAATATCATGAAATGTTTTCATCTTTTGATCAGTGAGTGATGTTTTATTGTATGGGTAATCTAAGGGTGAAGAATTTTCATAAAGCATTTCATGATCATTTTTTCATAATCCCTAACATTATTCAAGCAGATGTTTAATTGCTAGCAAAAAAAGATCATAAATATAATAGGAAAAACCAATGATTAGATGACACGTGTTTTTATATTTTTATAAACTCAAAAAATTAAAAACATTGTCTACGTTTATGCATAATATTTTTCAAAACAAGAGTTTATTTCTAAAAAAATTTTAAACTAAATATTTTTAATATGAAGAATTCAAAAATCCAATAGTGTAATATATGTCCACGTGTATATAAACATTACCATATTGATAATAAATCAACAAAAATAAATATGTTTTGAAATTAATAGCAATTCAAAATTTTAATTTACTTTCCAAATTAAAGTGATTTGATAATTATTACCATATGAACTAAATAATTAATTATTGATTACATTTAAAATGTAATAACCAATTATTGAATAACATATGTATTTATGTATTTTGAAAACTAGAAAATTTGTGTTAAGAGTTTCAAACTTAAAAGACTTCACAACATTTTTATTTATATTTTATAATTATTTTGTGTAATTTGTTTTATGTCTATAATCTTATTACCCTTGAAAAATTTCTCTATAGAAATCCCATTTGGCATAGCTAGGAAAGACATTTTTTTTGGCTAAATAAACCACACAGCAAAAGTCTATTTGTCTAGAGCTAACAAAAAGTTTTAAAAGGCCAATCAATAGGATAATAATAGGATGTTGGAAAAAAATAGTTTTTTGGTGACTTTAATAAGTGTACTTTTTGTCTTTTTACGAAAAGATGTACAGAAAAATAGAGAGGTGATGTGATGGAAAAAAAATAAAAAGATGGATTATTTTTGGGTTGCCAAACTTGGCCTTAATATTAAAGTGGGTTCCAACCATCTATTGTGTTGGGTTTAAGTGGGCCAAAAAGCATTGAAATTTGAATAAGAAATTGCCTCATGATGTTAGATTCATGAATGGAATTTTAAAGGGTATTTAAATCTTTTTTCTTGACTAAAGGGTGTAAATCCTTTGGGCATCCAAACTTTTCAACTTTTTGAAAAGAGGCTATGGATGCTGGTTAATGGTGTTTTAATAACCAACCTTAAAGGTTGGAGGCTCTTCTCTCTCCTATACGTGTATAAATTAAGACCCTCTTGTCAAGTCTCAATATAGAAATTTTTACTTCCATTTTACAAGTCAGTTTGCTAGAAAGTTCTTACTGTGAGAGTGCTGCCACAGTTTTTGTTCACTAAGCTAGACAGAAAGTGCTTCTGCCATAGCTGATTTTTTATCATCGTATCCTGGGAGACAGACGCCGGAATTCCTCAAGCACTTGACACGTGAGACGGCGAAATCTGTTTTAAGAAAACTGCTACCGTACAGGCTTCGGTTTGGTTTCTTTACCATTTTATTGTATTGTGCATTTCTGTTGTAATTTAATTGTAATTATCAACATATATTCTTGGTATATAATTTTGATTTTTTCATAAATCTATTTATTTAATTTCACAATTTGGACAACAAGCTTAAAACATATTTTTATATATTTTCTATGAAATTGATCGA
The DNA here is from genome assembly GCA_036172215.1 of Camellia granthamiana. Classification (NCBI taxonomy): domain Eukaryota; kingdom Viridiplantae; phylum Streptophyta; class Magnoliopsida; order Ericales; family Theaceae; genus Camellia; species Camellia granthamiana. The sequence continues at coordinate 182,592,946 of CM069903.1, forward strand.
ATAGGTTTGTATAGACAATTAGGTTAGCTTTGTATAATGTTACTAGAAACTGTAGTGGAATTGCTCACTGTTTCAATGATACAAAATATAAATTTGCATGTTTAGAGATTCAAGTAATTTATATGAATAGGCCATTGTTCTGTTTTCTGTAGGTTAATGGCCGGTTCATGATTTTGCTTCTTTGCATGCACATAAAACTATTTTTATGCCTTCTTGCACTGATTCATCCTTCTAAGTACATTAATATTTGTGTTTGCTAGTGAATAGATCCATGTGTGTCTTAGACATATTGCATGCTATTGCTTCTGTTATTTAAGTAGACTACATGTACTAAAGAGAAAGTCCACTGTTTGTTTTTTCTTTGTCAATTCAATGATTGTAAATTATGCAATGTTATTCTCTAATTGCTTAGTTTAATTAGAATGCTCTGTCATAATTTGCATACTTTTTGTATTAGTATGATCTTATTTTATGCGTATGGTTCATCATTCACATACCATGATTTGCATGAATTTTAAGGTTATAAAATATAATTTATGGATGTTGCAATTTTTGACATGCTAATTCTATTCTAGTTTCTAATTTGTTATATGCTTATTATTTTCTAGACTAGATTACATAATTTAATTTTTATTTTTATTTTTTAGAATTATTTGCATATGTTAATTGCTAAATAGTTATTGGTTTGTAACTCTTGCCTATTAATTTTAGTTTAATGTATTTTGGAGTTCTAGAGTTTTATGAATTGTGTACATGATTAATTTGAATTGAATTGGGTGCATTAATCTGAATTATCTAATTCCGTGCATTAATTTTTTGCTTTAATTTATTTATTTGGAGTTACAAGTTTACATGGTTGTTGTGAATTAATAACTCATAACTATTAAATTTTATTTTAAAGTTACAATTTAATTTTGAAGTTACAAATTGTATTTTGTTTTGGTACCTTATATTAATTGGTTACTTATACAATTAATAGTTGGCTAGATGGTTTCATTTAGTTTATTAAATTTACTTTTCTTTTTTCTTTTTTTCTTAGATTATTTATTTGTATTTTGTTGTGGTTTGCTACTAACTTTCTTTGTAGGCATACCAATACGAAAAGGAATGGAAAAACAAATACAAAACTAAATGAATAGTATTTGGGATGTAAAAACAAAAATATTTGGACTACTAACCTTTGTGTTGAATAGAAATACCTAAGCGTGGAAAGACTTTTGGACTAAATAGAATCCTTATGGATTGGCTATTTTATTTAAATGTTTGAAGCATGTTTGCTTGAGATTTAGTTGGTTTGTTTACCAATTTGTAGTAGCAAGTTTTATTTGCTTATATTGTTGTAGCAATTATTTTACATTGCTTGTAAAAGTTTTAACTTTGGTTTGTTTTAACCTAGTTCATCCCTAAGAAAATTTAATTCTTAAAATTGTTTATCACGGATTAGGAGTCAACATGCTCTTAAAAGTTTTGTCAAAAGGTTAATTGGGTTTTAAGTGGGATCAATGTGACCCCTCCAGCCTTCTTAGGAACTTTCTTGACCATGTTCGATTCTAGGTTTTGTGGTGAGACTAAATTTTGAATTAACTTTTCATCTGAGGGATTTTCTAAGGGTTTAGTTTAATTTCCAGAAACACAGAAGTGATATTCTGGTATAATTTTCAGAAATGGCAACTATCACTGATGCTGCTACTACTGCTAATGTTGGTGGGGATCTGAACCCCGAGGCAACTGGGTTGCCAACCCCTACTGCTGTGACCCCTATAGTCAACCCTGGCGTTACTCCGGCTATCCCAGGAGGACCGCTTAGTCATCATGAGCGCGCAGAAAAATTTGCTGGGGTAAACTTTAAAAGATGGCAGCAAAAGATGCTATTTTACTTGACCACGCTAAACCTTGCAAAGGTTCTGAGCGAGGATCCTCCAGCCGTGGCAGAGAATGAGTTTGACAGGAAAAAAGTCATGGCGCTTGACACATGGAAGTAAACAGACTATCTTTGCTAGAACTATGTGTTCGACAGCTTGGCAGACTCACTCTATAGTGTGTTTTGTACCAAGAGCTCAGCAAAAGAGTTACGGGAATCTCTGGACAAAAAGTACAGGACTGAGGATGCTAGGGCAAAGAAATTTGTGGTTGGCCGGTTCCTAGATTTTAAAATGGTAGATTCAAAAACTGTGATAAGCCAAGTCCAGGAGTTCCAAGTGATCTTGCATGAAATTCATGCAGAGGGAATGCCTTTGAACAAGTCATTCCAAGTTGCTGTGATCATTGAGAAACTTCCCAATGGTTGGAAGGATTTCAAGAACTACTTGAAGCATAAGCGCAAGGAAATGTCAGTTGAAGACCTGATTGTCCGACTCTGAATTGAGGAGGATAATAGAAAGAAAGGAGAGAGTACCTCCTCAATAAAGACCAATGTCATTGAACATGGCAAATCTTCTGGGGTAAGGAAGAAGCCCCCTGTGAACAAGGGCTCTAAGCTGGGGCCAAAGGGTGGTGTTGCAAAGAAGTCGGCTTACAAGCCGCAGGAATTTGGTTATCGGTTCTTAGGAAAATGCTACAACTATGGTAGCGAGGGGCATCGGGCTAGTGATTGCCACAAACAGAAGAAGCCATACAAGACTAAACCTCGTGCTCATATGGCAGCTATGCAAGAGCACTCCCATGATGAGGATGACATGCACTTGTCTGCTGTTGTCTCTGAGATGAATATGGTCGGTTCAAATCCAAAAGAATGGTGGATTGATACTGGGGCTACACGCCACATCTGCTCCGAGAAAAAGCTATTTACAACTTTCGAACCGGTTACAAACGGTGAGAAGTTGTTTATGGGAAATTCTGCTACCTCTATTATTGAGGGAAATGGAAAGGTGGTCCTGAAGTTAACCTCAGGAAAGGAGCTAACATTGAACGAAGTCCTGTATGTTCCGGACATTCATAAGAATCTTGTCTCAAGGTCTCTTCTCAGGAAACATGGTTTTCACATGGTTTTTGAGTTCGACAAGGTCATTCTAACCAAGAGCAGAATGTATGTGGGTAAAGGTTATATGTTGAGGGGTATGTTAAACACAATGTAATGACTATTATCTCAAAGATGAATAAATGTGCATCTTCTTCTGCTTACATGCTTGAGTCTTCCAATTTGTGACATGGTAGACTAGGACATGTGAACTTTGAATCTTTACGTAGATTAATCAAGTTACATCACATACCATCTTTTAAGATTAATCCGAAACACAAGTGTGAAACTTGTGTTGAAGCGAAGTTGACAAGATCTTCGTTTCATGCTATTGAAAGAAGTTCAGAACCGTTGGATTTAGTGCATAGTGATGTGTGTGACTTAAAATTTATACAATCACGTGGTGGCAATAAGTACTTCATCACTTTTGTTGATGATTGCACTAAGTATTGTTATGTCTATTTGCTCAAAAGTAAAGATGAGGCTATTGACAAGTTTGTTCTTTATAAGAATGAAGTTGAGAATCAAGTAGGCCGCAAGATTAAGGCTTTAAGAAGTGATCGTAGTGGTGAGTATGAATCTTCGTTTATTGAGATTTGTGCTCAATTTGGGATTATCCATCAAACCACGACGCCTTATTCTCCTTAATCAAATCGGATTGCTGAGCGGAAGAATAGGACGCTAAAGGAAATGATGAATGCAATGTTGATAAGTTCTGGATTGCCACAGAACATGTGGAGGGAAGCAATTCTCTCTGCGAATTACATTCTGAATAAAGTACCCCGGAAGAAGGTGGACAAGACGCCGTATGAGTTATGGAAAGGCGTTAAGCCTTCATATAAATTCTTACGAATGTGGGAGTGTCTTGCAAAAGTGACGATTCCTATACCCAAACGGGTTAGGATAGGCCCGAAATCCGTGAATTGTATATTCATTGGTTATGCACATAATAGTAGTACATATCGGTTTCTTGTACATAAGTCTGAAATTCTAGACATACGCAGGAATACCATTATGGAGTCAAGGAATGCATGTTTCTTTGAAGACATTTTTCCTTGCCGAACCCATGAAGGGGTTCCGAGGTCTTTGGAGCAATTTGATGAGCTTGCTAGTGATGATGATCATGTTGATGATCAAGGTGATGATCAAATTAAGGTTTTAGATGAGCCTAGAAGGAGTAAAAGGGCTAGGATGTCCAAATCTTTTGGTCCAGACTTCTTGACTTATACGGTTGAGAACGAACCTCAAACTTTTCACGAAGCTATGACTTCTCTTGAGAGTTCTTTATGGAAATAAGCAATCAAAAGTGAGATTGACTCAATCGTACAGAACCACACCTGGGAGTTGGTAGATTTACTTCCAGGTTGTAAGCCTTTAGGCTGTAAATGATTTTTAAAAGAAAGATGAAGGCCGATGGGTCAATTGATAAGTATAAGGCGAGGCTCATTATCAAAGGGTACAGACAACGAGAATGCCTGGATTACTTTGATACGTACTCACCTGTAACTAGAATAACATCCATTCGCATGGTGATTGCGATAGCAGCTTTGCACAATCTAGAGATATACCAGATGGATGTAAAGACAACTTTTTTAAATGGAGATTTGAATGAAGAAATCTACATGAAGCAACCTGAAGGATTTTCAGCCCTAGGGCAAAGCAAGAAAGTCTATAAACTTGTCAAATCATTGTATGGTTTGAAGCAAGCGCCTAAACAATGGCATGAGAAGTTTGACAACATAATCTTGTCAAGTGGGTTTAGAATCAACGAATGTGACAAGTGTGTTTATGTCAAAAACACTAACAGAGATTATGTCATTTTGTGTCTATAAGTTGATGATATGCTCATTATAGGTAGTAACGATGAAATGATCAAAACTACCAAGAAGTTGATAAACTCTAAGTTTGACATGAAGGATATGAGCATTGCATATGTTATTCTAGGAATTAAGATTACCAGAATATCTGGCGAAATTATACTTTCTCAGTCTCATTATGTTGATAAGATACTTGAGAAGTTTAGTGGATCAAATACGAGTGTGTCATCGACACCTGTAGACTGAAGTCTTCATTTTACCAAGAATAATAAAGAGAGTGTCTCTCAGTTAGAATATTCTCGGGTAATTGGAAGTTTAATGCATCTGGAGAGTTGTACTAGGCCAGATATAGCTTACTTGGTTAGCAGGCTTAGTAGATACACAACTAATCCCGATGCTTCTCATTGGAAGGGCATTGTGCAGGTGTTAGGGTATTTACGCTACACTCGAGATTATGAGCTGCATTATACTCGATATCCAGCAGTGCTAGAAGGTTATAGTGACGCGAATTGGATATCAGATATAAAGGACTCAAAGTCCACTAGTAGATATGTGTTCACTCTTGGTGGGGCAGTCGTGTCTTGAAAATCTTCCAAGCAAATGTGTATATCTAGATCAACGATGGAATCAGAGTTTATTGTTTTAGATAAAGCAACGGAAGAAGATGAATGGCTTCGCCATTTCATTGAAGATATTCCACGTTGGTCTAAACTTGTGCCAGCTATTTGTATTCATTGTGATAGCCAATCTGCAATTGGTAGGGCACAGAGTAATATATATATATATAATGAAAAGTTTAGACATATCTGTCGTAGACATAATTCCATACGACAACTACTCTCGAATGGAGTTGTCTCTATAGACTATGTAAAGTCTAAGGACAACATTGTGGATCCGCTAACCAAAGGGTTAATCGAGTGTTAGTCGAAACGTCGTCAAAAGGAATGGGGTTGAAGCCTTTGGAAGTTACCGGAATGGAAACCCAACCTAGTTGACTGGAGATCCCAAGATCTAGGTTCAATGGGACAACCTAATTGCGTATAACGATGGTATGTCACTGAGGAGGTTAAACCTCCAGCCATTCTTTTTATTAGTGATACCTACAAGTGTAGAGGTTAAGCTGAGCTTTTAATGACTCTAGTGTGTTAAGTTGTTGAGCTAAGTATAGCAGGATACTAAAGTAGAGTCACCTATGTGAGTTTGAAATGGGGCCGCTTCTAGAAGAATTGGGCAGGCCAAGATTCTTTGACACCACTCGCTGAACCAGGCTAGTGTCTAGGGCCATACAGGGCACACCAGTGAGAACAGAATAGTGGTAGGAGCAATTCCCGTGTGAGATCTATTGTCTCAGTTTACATAAATGGCAGAGCAGTTCAAGATGTCATATTCACTGATCAGCTAGTAAACTCGATAGGTTTTCACTAGGAGAGGTTCAAAGCCAAAAGCTACATTATCTGATGTCGGGGTTAGTTCGTTGTACTCTCTCCGAGTCATTATTGTTGAACGGTGTCTGTTTGTTGAGTCATTTGGTTAATTTTTATTCATGTGGGGGATTGTTGGAAAAAATAATTTTTTGGTGACTTTAATTTAATATTAAAGTGTGGTGACTTTAATTAAATATTAAAGTGGGTCCCAACCATCTATTGTATTGGGTCCAAGTGGGCCAAAAAGTATTGAGATTTGAATAAGAAATTGCCAAGAAATTACCTCATGATGTTAGATTCATGAATGGGATTTTAAATGGTATTTAAATCCTTTTTCTTGGCTAAAGGGTGTGAATCCTTTGGGCATCCAAACTTTTCAACTTTTTGAAAAGGGGCTATGGATGCTGGTTAATGGTGTTTTAATAGGTTGGAGGCTCTTCTTCTCTCCCCTATACATATATAAATTGAGACCCTCCTGTCAAGTCTCAATATAGAAATTTTTATTTCCATTTTACAAGTCAGTTTGCTAAAAAGTTCCTACAGTGAGAGAGTGCTGCCACAGTTTTTATTCACTACGCTAGACAGAAAGTGCTTCTGCCATAGCTGGTTTTTGACCGTTGTATCCTGGGAGACAGACACCGGAATTCCTCAAGCACTCGACATGTGAGGCGGCGAAATCTGTTTTAAGAAAACTGCTACCGTGCAGGCTTCGGTTTGGTTTCTTTACCATTTTATTGTATTGTGTATTTCTGTTGTAATTTAGTTATAATTATTAGCATATGTTCTTGGTATATAATTTTGATTTTTTCATAAATCTATTTATTTAATTTCACAATTTGGACAACAAAGGAAAATAAAATTGTGTCCACAATTATAAGACTCAAATTTCCATGTCTTGTTAAAAACACTTGCAAAACTTCTCTTTCACAGCCAACTCCCTCTCTTGACACAATTAGAAATCATGCTTCGCTAATTAAGTGAGTGTATTTTTATGCTGATTTCCAAAATTAAATCCACTAGAAAAAAGCACCGTTTTGACTGTGTTTTGGTGATTGTTAAACAATCAAATGAAACTTGTGACCCCATGGCCACTTCTAACTTCATTGTATATAGCCACTACTTTTTGCATAACTTTAGGTTTGTTCAGCTTCTATACTCTCTTAAAACCTGATGGATGAGTTGCAGATAGTCCTCTTTCCTCATCTCCGAGCCGCACCTCATAAACTTTTGGGGCGTCCCGTGGGTCGTACCGAGCTGATGCCATCAACATTAACCCTATGTAGTCTGCTTCAAATTCTATCCTACACCCAATAAAAATATAATAATTTAAATAAAAATTACTGAGTCAAAATTTCTATTAAAAAAAAATAAAAATGGCACTTATTCAAACTTAACATATATTTATGAATTTCAATGGTCAAATATTGTTTGCTTTCTCAAATTGTTGTAAATGGGAGCCTTCTACACTGGGTACAACTTCCGGGAGAGAAGAGAATTGATTAGTTGGATTAATAGAAAATCAACACAAAATGACATGATGAGCCTTAATCTTATCAATTTCAAGCTAAACACCCATTAATGTGACTTAATTTTCTAAAATGTCATTGTTCTATCATTCTAATCAACAATTCTAAAAATTCTATGAGCACGTATCTTTTTTCTTTTAACATTTGGTATCTGTAGACGCGCCCCCAACGTCCTAGGCTCGACGCGCGAAAATGGCGCGAGATTCCGTTTTGTCCATTGGGCTTACTAAGTTTGGACTCAAATGTCACGGTTCTGAATCCAATCTCACAATGTGCGATGTGAGACCGATAAATCACCAAAGAGTCCAAATTTGGCAAATCGTTTTGGAAAACTGATTTTTATAAAGAAGCGTCAAACATGGACTGCTTTGTCAGATACAGAGTCACCACCTAAATGTTTTTTGTTTCGGAAAATTTAGGAAACCCTGACTCGTGCCTAAGGCCACATGTCCGTCATCACCAAAGTTGCCTCGGCTCGGGAACTTGGGTACAATTGGGGAAGGTCATTTAATGAGCACCCCCGCTCGCCCGATCAAAGATCGGCATGTATTAAGCATGATATCTTGTTTTTGAAAACACATGTGTTCTTATTCCGGTTAATTAGCTAGAATTACTATGTGATGCGCACAGCAAACAAGTATAGACTAGATCGCCTAATTTGGAACAAAGCATCGCATATCCGTTTGTTTGGAAAATGGTTTGAAGTTTACTACTCGCAAGTAGGCTAAATCAGGGATTTGAATGAATTGTTCCAATTCAAGTAATCCAACCTTCACCCACAGGCATTCAGACAGTTAATCACATAAGCAGTTAGCCTCATGGCAAGCATGCTTTTATGGCAACATTAACACACATGCAGTATGCTAAAGCGTAAACACTCATAGTGTACTCCGAGCCAAAACAAAGTACTAGTTAGAAATCATACATAATCCTAATTCATGTTAAGATGGCTAATGCAACACATGCGAAAATGCAACTAAAATAAGCTCGACTATTCTAGAATGTCATGTGAAATGCAACTTGGTACATGTATTCAAATTGGAATTGAAATACAATTCAGTTAGTATGAAGCGCCGAGCCCGGTGCATGCAATATAGATGAATGGATGCACGCATGCAAGCATAAGGTATGCTAAATGAAATATGCCCTAAAACTAACCATCGTAAGCGGTTAAGTAAAAGGGAGAAAGAAATGGAGGTTGGAAGAGATGCAGCACACACACGCACGCTTATTACAATAATTGCACCCTCTCGACGGAGGGACCGAATAAGAAGCTAACTAGCTAATCTAAACTAATTAAACTAATTATTACACAACAAATTAATTAACTAATCCTAGTTAACTAATTATTACAAAAACGAATTGAATAGCTAACGCATTAACTAATTAAAGGTACAAACCAAAGCAAAAGCAAGCTATCTAAGCATGGCAGCTAAGGAAAGCAGTAAATCAAGCGGTTCTCGGAGGGAGAGGAATGCATGCAAGCTCGATCGCCTCGTTCGGAAATCTAATGCGATGCCCCGATTTGCCTCTGTTTTCATCTGTCCTCAGAACTCTGCACCAAGCTCCAGAAAGATGAAACTCCACCTAGGGAAGCCTGTGGGAGGGTGACCGACCACTTTTGGTCTCTCCAGACACTTGCCGACCGCTTTTGGTTGTTGAAAAACCAGAAAAGTGGTCAGCCAGCTAGTTTTTCTGGCTGGCCGGCCAGTTGTTGCTGCTGAACTGCAATTTGCTGCAACAGAGAGCAAGAAAAGGCATGGCAATGTATTTGCAAGATATGTGTGCACAACCACCCTCTCTATCATGTCATGAACTCAAGGGGTGTGGTTCTCGACTCTCAGGCCACCAATCGCGCATTTCAATGCATGATGGCCGAGAGGCGAAGTTGCACAATTCAATATGAAATGAATGCACAAGTAAACACATAAAGCCTAAAACTCTATCATGTATGATCAAGAGCGTCGGCGACCGGGAATTAAGGCACGTTTCATCACTTTAAGTACGAAACGCCCCTCGTTTCCCGTGTTTGGACTAACACTTATTCCAAACACATGCAACAAGAAACATGGCAAACATGTAATGCAACTACATGGCATACACAATGCGAGGGACAAGCATGCAACAACATGCAATACAACATGATCAAACTACCAATACAAATGGCACGCAAACAATGCTAACACATGCATGCACAATGCAATGCTACAAGGGCAACTTGGCAATGTTAAGGACTATGCATACTCAATGCGAAGAAACAACTTGGCATACACAATGCTATGAACTACATGGCATACACAACGCATAATGTAAGATGGCATACTCAATACAATGCAACAATATGGCATACTCAATGCAATATACATGGCATAATCAATGGACTTAAACTAAAAGGGGTAGACCTCAGTCATGCCCAAAGCAGAGGCCATAATGCTAAAACGAAGGCACCGAAAACACATACAAGCATGCATGTCAATTGGCTCACCAATTAAGGCACTAAGGTACAACTCTCAAGAACACTTAAAGAGTGAAGAACATGGAAGTGTAGCAACACTAAGTGCACTGAAATGAGGTAAGAAATGATGCCAAATCATTCAAACAACACAAGTATGGCATGCTAGGGTCCTTAAAACATGAAGCTAGTAAAGAGGACTACAAAGGAGGCATGCAATACATGGCACAAATGCATGAACTAAGCATGGATAGAACTCAAGTAGGTCAAAATAAGGACCTAAACATGCTGAGACGAGGGCTCAAAGGCCTAAGCATGCAAGCATACGAGCTAAGGCATAAACTAGGCAACAATGCATAACACTTAAAGGCACTTAAAGCATGATTGAGGTAGGAATATGGCAATGCTAAATGCTCTGAAATGTCATGTTAAGTGATGCCAAATCATGTACACAACATAAATGAAGCATGCAATGGTGCTCAAAGCTTGAGGCAAGCAAGAGCATTTGTGCTACAACTATGCAAAACACGAAGCATGTGACCAAGGCAACCCAAAACAGTCCTAGAATATGTTAAAATGAGTCTAAAACATGCATGGAAGGAAACCAAAACATGCTAGCATGAAGGGCATAAGGCATGATGCATTCAAGGCAAATAAGGTGGATTACACTACACCTATTAAGACCAAGCATGGAATGACTCGACCAATAAAAATCAGAGTTATATCATAGTATAATAACCCCAAATAAACACCGAAATGATGGCTCGCAAGCTATGGCATAAAGGCATACGCAATGGTCCATGTTAAGGCATAAAGGGGCAAACCCTCTAACGCATTGAATGAGTGATAAATGCAAGTGTATGACCATGAAATATGAACTGAAATCACATAATAAATGATGTCAAATCATGTAAATAGGCCAAGTAATGCATACTAGTGGACTTGATGCACAAAGCTAACAAGCTAGATTGAACCATAGCTATACAAAGCAAGTCATGCATGGCCAAAACAACCAAGATTAGAGCTAAAGCATGTTAAAATATGGACAAAATCTTCATGAAGTTAAGCCAAAAGCATACTAAAATGACACGTTACAACATTATGCATGTTAAGCTATTTCATGGAATTGCACTACAAGTGCAAGGAGCATGCAAGGGGCCAACAAACCCACCCAAAACAGAGTCATGACATGGCAAAACATCACCAAAAACATGCTGAAATGGAAAGAAAACAAGCTAGAACGGCATGCTACTTAATGAAGCATACGAAGCTAGTTTGTGTGATTTACACTACAAGTGTATTAACCATGCAAGAAATGACCAAACCAAACAAAAACAGTGGTATGCCTCAGCAAAATAACCACAAATACAAGCTAAGATATGGCCAACAAAAGCTTAACAAAGATGCTCAAACATGAGGCATATGAAGCTAGTAAACAAAATACAAGGAGAGGGGATGACCCTCTCCTATTTAGGACACCAAAACCACCTTTCCACCACTGAAAATCCTCTGGATTTCAGTGGTAGAAAGATCATGCAAAGGGTTCAACAAGAGCCTAAAGGGATGGCTCAAAACAAAGCCTAACAAGGCCTAAGAGGGGGTAAATCACCTCAAACAAAAAAGTGACCTTAAACAACTATTGTAAACACTTAAATACAGAACTTTTTTCAGTAGGAAGTAAAGCTCAAAACAGCATGCAAAATGGTCCAAAAGCTTAAGCAAAAATGGCGGTTTTAAAGGTCAAAGACTCACCCTTGAAGACCTTCTTTAAAGCTGCAACTCCAGCAACCTTTTTGAGCTTAAACCAATCCAAGAACACCAAAAACAACCCCTTAGCACCTCATCAACCAAAGGAAGGTGTTTGAGTGTGTGTTTGTGTGTTAAAGTAAGACAAAACAACACTTTAAGGCACAAAAATGAAGCAAAGAAGGAAGTATAGATACAAGTGTATGTATAACTCTTAACCCTCAAAATTTCTGAACCTAGAGGAGAGAGAAGGAGCCTCCCTCTTATAGAAACAAAAGGCAAAGCTTCTTGGAGAAGCTAAGTTCAAACAAATCCCTCCAAACACGTGTATGAAGGATAGCTCTAAAGCCCTCCAGCTGTGCCAGCTGGAGGAAAATATCTCCAAAAAGGTGCCAAAAAGCAGCCGACCACTTGAAGTGGTGTCTTCCAAGACACAAACTAGTCGGCCATAGGTGGGAGAGGTCTAGAGCATGAAAAAAGACTAGTGGTGTGGTGGCCGACCAAAAAATGTGGCCCAAGGACCAAGCAAGCCAGTTATCTGACCAGAAAACTGGCTGGCAGAAGGAAAAGTGGTCTCCCACCCTTGTACCACCTTCCAAACAAGGAAAACAAGGTTTGTACCAAAAACAAACCAAAATGGTTGCAAGACGAGAGATCGGGAGGCAAAGCACGCGGCCGAAAGCCCCGAAAACTAGCTAACGAGCACCAAAAGTGGTATGCAACCACAAAAGTGGTCTCCCGGACCACAGTGTTCCTCTAGGCAGAGGCAACAAGGTGTGGTTCAAAAACCACGCCAAACGGAGAACGTTAAGCGGTCCCGAGACAAGGCGCACGACCAAAGGCTCCAAAAATCGAAAACTAGTCTCCAAACGGGAAAAGTGGTCTACGACCACAAAAAGTGGTCTACGACCACAAAGAGATGGTCTGCAAGACCTCTCCCTCCCTCCGGGAAGAGAAACAAAGTTCGGTCCACAAACCGAGCCGAAACACAAAAGAGTTCAGAGGCCCGAAGGCGAGACTCTCAGCCAAAACTCCGAAACCTCTAAACGAGCACAACATGCATCATCACCGAACGCTCAATCGATGACGTCTGAGTCTTAAGGTCGGTCAAAAATTGGGTGTCTACAGTATCCCAAAGCATTCAACAATGGGAAACAAAATTAAACACAACTTAGGGAATCTCACAATTGAGTACAAAACCTAGGGAGAGAAAAGAATTGATTATCTTATCAATTTTAAGCTAAAAGCCCATCAATGTGGCTTAAATTTTCAAAAATATCATCATGGCATCGTTCTAATCAACAATTCAGTACAAAAATTCCATAAGCATATCATTTTTCTTGTAACAGCTACATTACATGCCCCATATAAACATGGCTAGAAAAAACAACTGTGATGAATCATCCATATAACTATGAGAAATATTCAGAGAACATTTTTCAAACACGTCAAGTGAATTGAAGTCAAGCCCTAGAAGATTATGTATGGATAGTGATTCTATGGAACAGTGATACATACAACACACTAAGCATTTCAATAATGGTGAACAAAATTAAACACATAGCCTAGGGGATCATAGAATCGAGAATAATATCTCTGGGAGATGAAAGAAGACTATATTTCATATAATTTTAGAGTAAATTTAGGATCTAGAGGTAAAAGAATGAGCAACAGTAGTGCCACAATCCAAACAAGCTTCATTACGTGTTCCGGTGTATGTTGAGCTATGCCATGTCCAACCTGCTCCCCCCTCCCCCCCAAAAAAAAAAAAGAAAAGAAAAAAGAAAAAAGAGGTTCAAAATGTATCATCAAATCTGAGTAAATCAAATTTCATTTTAAACCTCTTTTTTGAGAGAATTTTGAATCTCAATTATATGAGAGGATTCAAAATGTATCATAAAATCTAAGTAAATCATATAATTGAGAGGATTTTTATTCAATAATAAATTTCTGGTGGAGATTGAATTAGTATAGTGTGAGGTATAAGTGTAGAATAAATTTAAACTATAGATTGATGTTTCTGGGTAAAAATTTGATATAGAACTTCTATACTATGGTATTGCTATATTGTAATTTACCTCATGAGCAAGAATAGTTGCTAGCTCCGCACCATATTGGAAACAATCAAGCAACCCTGTAAACACAACCCTACCCTTACAGATATAATAAGCATTCTTAGTATAAGATGAATCCACCACCATCACTTCCCAATTCAATCCATCCAAGTGCTTTGTAGCAAATCTTCTTCCCAATTTTCCTACCCTTTTGACATCATTTCATTACCCAATTTCTCCACTCTCACCTTAGAGTTGTGTTGTCGCTGTCCTGACCCATCCACAGCCATAATCACCTCTGGATTCTCACTCACGTACATGTTAACACTACAATTCTTTTTATGTCTCAACCCATTATGCATTGCTTGAACTATCTCTCCTAATATAATATAGATTGCACATGAATGCTTTTCGTGCTTGAGGGGGGTAATATGGACGTTTTGTAATTCTCCTCTATGATCTTGAACATGAACTCTCCTATCTTTCTCTCCAACATGTTAAATGACAAAACAAAATGTACCTCCTTGAATATGGAATTCTCTCCAACCTATCAAAGCTAATTGCTATCCAAACACATAAACCGACAAGAACGAGTCTAGGGTTTTGGAGCCATTGTTGCCATGGAAGCTTGGAGAGATCAACAAGGTACCGTTCAGTGCCAGTCACAAGGCTTCTTGAGACAAGTAGAAGTCCTGAATTTGTGTGTCTGGCTGATGAGAAAAACATAACAAAGAACACACAAACCCTAGTTACGTATTTGAGTAGATTGAGAGGATTTTTTTGTGTTCATGGGCTTTGCAACTTGAATCCACCACCATTGATGATCTTTCAAAGAAAAGCTTGATCATGAGATACAATCTTGTTGGAGCAGAGTGTTTGGGAAGTGAGAAAAATTGAAAGCATTGATCTTATGTAAGAGAAACCCATGATGTGATTTTTAATTGTTGCACAATCTAATAATGTAGTTGGTTAAAGCTTCATTAATGAAGGGTTCATTTGAATTTTTTTTTTTCTTGATAATTTCGGAACTAGTGTGAAGAAACTGAATGTTGATAAAGAGATATGATTTATCGGCAATGTTAATTGGTGAATGATTAGTTTTGGGTTTCTTGACAAAAAACACCATATACCAGAAGGCTCTATTTGGAGCCCTTTTTTTTTTGGACAATAAGTTTATGGACACAGATAGGTGTAATAATTAAAGTAAAAAAATTGTATCTTTTTATTATGTACACTAATTGGTGCATATAGCATTATTCTAAAAAGACACAATTTTACTTCAATTAGTATACTTATATTTGGTTCTATGATTGATTCTACGTCCATAAATTTCTTTAAAAAAAATGGATTCCAAACATAGCCTTCCCATATATGGTGTCTTCTTTGCCAAGATACCCAAAACTAATCCCTCTCCAATTACCATATCATTGCCAATATATATCTTTGTCAGCATTCAGTTTCTTGAGTTTCACACTAGTTCCGAAATTATCAAGAAAAAACAAATAAACCCTTCAATGATGAAGCTTAACCAACTACATTATTAGTTTGTGCAGCAATTAAACATCACATCATGGGTTTCTCTTACTTGAGATCAAAGCTTCCTATTTTTCTCAATTCCCAAACACTCTGCTCCAACAAGATTGTATCTCATGATCAAGCTTTTCTTCAAAAGATTATCAATGGTGGATTCAAATTGCAGAGCCCAAGAACATACAAAAGTCCTTTCAATCTAATCAAACACGTAAGTAGGGTTTGCGTGTTCTCATTTGTCATGTTTTTCTCGTCAACCAAACACACAAATTCAAGACTTCTACTTGGCTTAAGAAGGAGCCTTGTTTCCCGCGCTGACCGGTACCTTGTTGAGCTCTCCAAGCTTCCGTGGCAACAATGGCTCTAAAACCCTAGAATCGTTCTCATCAGTTCTTGTGTCTTAATAGCGATCATCTTTGGTAGGTTGGAGAGAATTCCATATTCGAGGCGGTACCATTTTTGTCACGACCCCAACCCACCCCTAGTAGGATGGTGCCGTGATGGCCAGTAACCCGTGGTTACCGAAGGCCAACTTTCAAAATCAAACACAATCAGAGTATAATATGTGGGGCTTACGAATGCGGAAGCAATAGCTTAAAATACAAGTGGTCCATAAGAGCTGTGCATAAGTCAAATGAAGTGACATACATCATTACATAACTTTACAATTTATAGAATATACATTACATCTTGACAAAAGGGGCTTCTCAAGCCGACATAAACAAAACACAATATATACAAGTCAAGAAACATCATCCACAGAACTGCCGACGTCATTACAAGATTGCCGACCTAAACACAAAATGCCGGCATAAATATAATACAGGAAGTACAAGGTTAAAAACATAATCTTCACAGTTGCCGACATCCTTGATGCCGACCTAACATGCATACAAAACATCGGCACAAAACACACATCTCGGCGTAGCCGACTTCTAGCTTGGAACCTACATATATACATAGAGAGGGTGAGTTTGGATACTCAGTGAATGGTACAAGTAATAAAGGGGTTAAATGAATGATTCCCGAGGTTTTGTCAAAACAATACGTATATCATAGCTTCCTCAAAACATGTACATATAACATAACTTGTTCAGAACATATACTTAGCATAACTTGTATCAAAACATGTACTCGGCTTAACCTGTAACAAACATACCCACCCGTTCATAGACCGTCGGTGGCAAAACAAGGGTGCTACTTAGGCTTAAAGTCCCCTAGCACGTACGGACTTGTGCCACTTGTGCTTAAAGTCCCCTGGCACGTACGGACTTGTGCCACTTATGCTTAAAGTCCCCTGGCACGTACGGACTTCCAAACTTGTGCTGCATAAGCTTAGAGTCCTCCAGCACGTAAGGACTTCCCGAGGATGTTAACCGAAACCAAACTTATACTTAGCAATCAAAACTTATTCTTGATACATAAAAATATGAGTAATCATTCATGCTTAACAAATACTTTTCAAAACAAGCAAAGCAAAGCTTTAACAAGACGTTATAACATAGCTTTATTAAAAATACCACTCACTTAGTTCTTGGGACGTCGGGATCAAGGCAAAGGTCCAAGTCCTACAAACACATAGCAAAGTCTACTGAAAACACATCTCAAAACAAGTCTTACATGCATGCAATGATCTCGGGAAAACATGCTGGAAGTCAAAACACAGTTTTACATGTCAGGAAGACATGCTGGGTACCAACCAGGTCTAAGCCGAGGTCCCACACCTCCTGGCCGAGGTGTGGTTACCAAGGCTTCGGCGTGCAGCCGCATGCCGAGGTGTTCATGCAAGACAGACTAAAGGTGCAAGTGATCATGCAAGGTAGGCCAAGGTGAGATACGATGCTTGGCCTAAGTGTGAGGTCTAGGTAAGAATGATCTCGGCGACTACACTTCGGGAAGTGAAGTCTGGAAATCTGGGTTTCCACCCGTGAAGAACATGAACATGAAGAACATGAGTATGATGAATGCCAAAATCATAACTTGCTTATACAAAATCTGGGTTTTCATGCCATGAGTTTGAAAACATGGACCTGGGCACCCATACTTGAAGATCATGGGAAAACAAACATGAAAACATGCATCTTAGCATGAGCTTTCGGATCAAAACATGACTTTTCTTGAAGAACACTTGAACACCATTTTCTCTTTCTAAAAAAACCGAACTTCAAAACGATGCATGGCTTACAAATCGTGTTCAATCATGCAATGCAATAACATAAACATAAAGAGCTACATGAGCAAATCAAGAATCTAACCTTAGAACACGAATCTAACGGTTTGATCTCTAGGAATCAAGCTTGGATCTCTACTCCCTCTCTAGGAACTCCTTCTCCCTCTTCTAGAGCTTCTCTCTCTTCTTCCTTAGAACAAAACACAACAAATGATAGGTTTCTCTCTCTGCCGGCTGACTTAACACTTAGCTCGGACACGTGGCGTTACCGGGTTGGTTCTCTTCAAAAAGGTGATAGATTGACAAGACAGGTGTAAGGCAAAAGCGTATTCAACAAGCTTGGGTGGCAAGGGCACCTCGGCAAGTGATGACATCGGCCAAAAGACAAGACATCGGCAAACAAAGGACAATGACTTCGGCTAAGGACAAAACTTCAGCAACTAAGGTAACAATGATCTCGGCTAGGAAGGACAACACTTGGCCTAGCTGTGCCACACCTCGGCCTAGATGTGCCACACCTCGGTCTAGGTCATACCAATCTAGGAACAAGATCACTTGGGTTCAGGGACGACATCTCGGCCTAGATAATACACATCTTGGCCTTGGTGATACACACCTCGGCCTAGATGATAATCATCTCGGCCAATATGCCCGAATGGAAATGGAGGTCAATCAAAGTGGTTCCGAGATAGTTTTAGGCTTATGGATGACCTCGGCTTGGATCAACCTAGGCTTCACATGACCTAGGCTTCACATGACTTAGTCTTAACATAACTTAGGCTTATCATAACAAGGGGGGAACAAAGCATACATATACACTTAGGCAAATCAAATACGTACAAAACAAGACAAGATTCATAAATGTTAACTTAACAAGGCAAAAGTATATGAATGCACATGAACATGACTAAGCCATAAATGTGGGTCCTTACATCCTTCCCCCCTTAAAGAAGTTTGGTCCCCAAACTTCACTTACCATGTCCTCAAAACAATTCCGAACATTGGGTCCTCATCTCTTCTTATCCTTTCCAGCCTTTACCTTGGGACAATCCTTAATGCGATGACCCATCTCACCACATCCAAAACATGCTCCAGATGCCCAATGACACTCTCCAAAATGTAGCTTTCCACAACTTGTACATGTCGGCCTAACGTCACCTTCTTGATTCGCGTCATTAGGACCATCCTCATTCGTCTTCTTCTCGGCATCACATGGGTCTGGGCGGTCCTCATAGGTCTTCCTCTTTTTCTTCTTCTCCACCAAACTCTGACCCCTGTTCAAATTGGCTTCGGCTAGGATGGCCTTATCCAACACTCCAGCATACGTCGGCATGCTAAGCAAATTAACCCGGTCTTGAATGGGTCCTCGAAGCCCACTTTCAAACTTCCTAGCTTTTCTGTATTCGTCGTTGACCATGTGCGGTGCATACCTTGCCAACTCGGTGAAAGCACGATCATATTCGGTTACTGTTTTATTGCCTTGTGTTAACATCTGAAACTCTGTGGTTTTGCGATCTCGGACACTGAGTGGAAAATGCTTGTCATAAAATAACTCCAAAAATCTGGCCCAAGTCAGCTCTGGATTACCTTCTCGGATCATCATCCACCATCTATGAGCGTCATCTTCCAAGGTGAATGCTGCCAATGCCACCTTCTGGGCATCGGTGCTGGGAAAAACTTCGAACAACTTCTCCATCTCAAGAACCCATGCTTCTGCTTTCATCGGCTCTATACCTCCATGGAACTTCGGCGGTTTCATCTTCTTGAATTCCTTGATCAAGGTCAAGGTGTCGTCTCCATACAAAGCTGGCTGTGGCTGTACTTGTGGTACGGGAGGAGGTGGAGGCGGAACTACACGTCGGCCCTCTGTCTGCTCGGCTTGAGTGGATGTAGTACCTGTGTTCTGCTGCCTTGCTTGCCTTAACTCATGGGCCAAACCTTCTACCATCCTTTCCAGTCTGTCTATTCTGTCCTCGGATTGATCTCGGCCAACTGGGGGTCTACCTCTTCTCATGATGCTAAATGTAGGCAAAATGTGGCTCTCTTAAAACAAAATGAACAAGTAACATGCATGCAAGGAATAAATGATCATGCCGAGATGATGCACATCTTATCAAGTAGCAAGCAACATGATGCAAATCTAATATCAAGTCTAAGGGAAATCCTATGCTCTTTAGGACTCAAAGTGTGTGAACAACGTACTATAAGGATCTTGTGCTCTGATACCATTCTGTCACGACCCCAACCCGCCCCTAGTAGGATGGTGCCGTGATGGCCAATAACCCGTGGTTACCGAAGGCTAACTTTCAAAATCAAACACAATCAGAGTATAATATGTGGGGCTTACGAATGCGGAAGCAATAGCTTAAAATACAAGTGGTCCATAAGAGCTGTGCATAAGTCAAATGAAGTGACATACATCATTACATAACTTTACAATTTATAGAATATACATTACATCTTGACAAAAGGGGCTTCTCAAGCCGACATAAACAAAACACAATATATACAAGTCAAGAAACATCATCCACAGAACTGCCGACGTCATTACAAGATTGCCGACCTAAACACAAAATGCCGGCATAAATATAATACAGGAAGTACAAGGTTAAAAACATAATCTTCACAGTTGCCGACATCCTTGATGCCGACCTAACATGCATACAAAACATCGGCACAAAACACACATCTCGGCGTAGCCGACTTCTAGCTTGGAACCTACATATATACATAGAGAGGGTGAGCTTGGATACTCAGTGAATGGTACAAGTAATAAAGGGGTTAAATGAATGATTCCCGAGGTTTTGTCAAAACAATACGTATATCATAGCTTCCTCAAAACATGTACATATAACATAACTTGTTCAGAACATATACTTAGCATAACTTGTATCAAAACATGTACTCGGCTTAACTTGTAACAAACATACTCACCCGTTCATAGACCGTCGGTGGCAAAACAAGGGTGCTACTTAGGCTTAAAGTCCCCTATCATGTACGGACTTGTGCCACTTATGCTTAAAGTCCCCTGGCACATACGGACTTGTGCCACTTATGCTTAAAGTCCCCTGGCATGTACGGACTTGTGCCACTTATGCTTAAAGTCCCCTGGCACGTACGGACTTCCAAACTTGTGCTGCATAAGCTTAGAGTCCTCCAGCACGTAAGGACTTTCCGAGGATGTTAACCGAAACCGAACTTATACTTAGCAATCAAAACTTATTCTTGATACATAAAAATATGAGTAATCATTCATGCTTAACAAATACTTTTCAAAACAAGCAAAGCAAAGCTTTAACAAGACGTTATAACATAGCTTTATTAAAAATACCACTCACTTAGTTCTTGGGACGTCGGGATCAAGGCAAAGGTCCAAGTCCTACAAACACATAGCAAAGTCTACTGAAAACACATCTCAAAACAAGTCTTACATGCATGCAATGATCTTGGGAAAACATGCTGGAAGTCAAAACACAGTTTTACATGTCAGGAAGACATGCTGGGTACCAACCAGGTCTAAGCCGAGGTCCCACACCTCCTGGCCGAGGTGTGGTTACCAAGGCTTCGGCGTGCAGCCGCATGCCGAGGTGTTCATGCAAGACAGACTAAAGGTGCAAGTGATCATGCAAGGTAGGCCAAGGTGAGATACGATGCTTGGCCTAAGTGTGAGGTCTAGGTAAGAATGATCTCGGCGACTACACTTCGGGAAGTGAAGTCTGGAAATCTGGGTTTCCACCCGTGAAGAACATGAAGAACATGAACATGAAGAACATGAGCATGATGAATGCCAAAATCATAACTTGCTTATACAAAATCTGGGTTTTCATGCCATGAGTTTGAAAACATGGACCTGGGCACCCATACTTGAAGATCATGGGAAAACAAACATGAAAACATGCATCTTAGCATGAGCTTTCGGATCAAAACATGACTTTTCTTGAAGAACACTTGAACACCATTTTCTCTTTCTAAAAAAACCGAACTTCAAAACGATGCATGGCTTACAAATCGTGTTCAATCATGCAATGCAATAACATAAACATAAAGAGCTACATGAGCAAATCAAGAATCTAACCTTAGAACACGAATCTAACGGTTTGATCTCTAGGAATCAAGCTTGGATCTCTACTCCCTCTCTAGGAACTCCTTCTCCCTCTTCTAGAGCTTCTCTCTCTTCTTCCTTAGAACAAAACACAACAAATGATAGGTTTCTCTCTCTGCCGGCTGACTTAACACTCAGCTCGGACACGTGGCGTTACCGTGTTGGTTCTCTTCAAAAAGGTGATAGATTGACAAGACAGGTGTAAGGCAAAGCGTATTCAACAAGCTTGGTGGCAAGGGCACCTCAGCAAGTGATGACATCGGCCAAAAGACAAGACATCGGCAAACAAAGGACAATGACTTTGGCTAAGGACAAAACTTCGGCAACTAAGGTAACAATGATCTCGGCTAGGAAGGACAACACTTGGCCTAGCTGTGCCACACCTCGGCCTAGATGTGCCACACCTCGGTCTAGGTCATACCAATCCAGGAACAAGATCACTTGGGTTCAGGGACGACATCTCGGCCTAGATAATACACATCTCGGCCTTGGTGATACACACCTCGGCCTAGATGATAATCATCTCGGCCAATATGCCCGGATGGAAATGGAGGTCAATCAAAGTGGTTCCGAGATAGTTTTAGGCTTATGGATGACCTCGGCTTGGATCAACCTAGGCTTCACATGACCTAGGCTTCACATGACTTAGTCTTAACATAACTTAGGCTTATCATAACAAGGGAGGAACAAAGCATACATATACACTTAGGCAAATCAAATACGTACAAAACAAGACAAGATTCATAAATGTTAACTTAACAAGGCAAAAGTATATGAATGCACATGAACATGACTAAGCCATAAATGTGGGTCCTTACAATTTTGTTTTGTCATGTAACATCCTGGAGAATAAGATAAGAGAGTTTTATGTTCAAGAAAATGAAGGAGGATTACAAAAAGTCCATATTACCCCCCACGAGTGCGAAAAGAATTTGCGTGCAATCTTTATTAGGAGAGGTAGTTCAAGCGATGCATGACGAGTTGAGACTTGAAAAGAATTGCAGTGTCAACGTGTACATGAGTAAGAACCCAGAGGTGATTATGGCTGTGGATGGATCAGGACAACAACGGCACAACTCTGTTGGATCTGATTGAGGAAAAGGGGTAAGAGTGGAGAAATTGGGTAATGAAAGTGGTGTGAAAAGGGCAGGAAAATTGGGAAGAAGATTTGCTACAAAGCACTTGGATGGATTGGATAGGGAAGTGATTGTGGTGGATTCATCTTATACTAAGAATGCTTATTACATCCCTAAGGGTAGGATTGTGGTGTATAGAGGGTTGCTTGATTGTCTCCAATCTGATGCAGAGCTGGCAGTTATTCTTGCTTGTGAGGTAAATTTCAATGAAATCTAAATCTTCTCAATTATATGATCAGAAAACCTAGGAATCATGAAAAATTGTTAAGAATTTAATATCAAAAAGTGATGCATGGTCTAGATTCAATTAGTTTATAGTAAAACCTATACTTAAACAAATTACAACCACACATTATTTTTTCTGGGTAAGTTTTTTGGATTCATACCATTGTTGTTATATAATTAAAGATGACTGTGAAAGAGTCATGTCAACATTTTATTTTAAATTTAAAATCAACAGAGAGAGATTTTAAAAGAGTATGAATATGTACACAGAATTCATGTATAAAAAATTATCCAAAAAAATATTGTATAATTAGATTCAAAGTATACATAAAAATATTTGGCGAATTGTTGTAGAAACAGTTATACGGGAAAATTTGCGGAAAACAATCAACTTTTGTTTTCAAATTTTCAAAATATGTTTTCATTTTGTGAGACATACATACACCTGTTTGGTAAATTGTTTCCAACAACAAAATTAGTTCTTGAGAAACAACCAACTTTTTTATAAAAAAAAAAAAACACCTGAAGTTTTCAAAATCTGTTTTAGCACAAAAAATGAAAACAACCTGAAAACGATGAATGTTTTCAATCCTTTCATTGATTTGTTTATGAAAACAAGAAAAATGAAAAGTGGAAAACAAAATTAAAAAAACAATGAAAAAAAAAATGAAAATAGAACCAAATAGCCTAAGCTTCTAGTCTTATTCTACCTACATATACCAGATTTGGTGATACATTTTGAACCAGAGTTTTAAAAGGCTTTTCTGAGGCTTGCCTCAAAGCTAAGGTAAAACACATCAAAACTTTGATTTTTAGGCATTACTCCCCAAAGGCTTGTGCATCACAATTTGAAACATGCGCCTTAGGTGCACTTTGTACACTTTTTGCGCATAAGCATGTGAGGACTACACACATGCAAAGGTTGCTTTGGACTTTTGTTAAACTTAATCTATTAGATTGTTTAAACATAACAAAATAAAAAGAATCCGTTTTTGCAACTATATTCTACAAGGAAAATTAAGTAAATGATCAATCAAGAAAAAACACAGTTAATGATTAAGTGAAAAACTCAATCACTAAAGTTAAGAATATCAATTTCACTTTCAATGAAGGAAAACTTCCTTCTATGTAGTAAAATGTTCAAGGCCTTAAGGTGAAAAGTATGTACACCTTTATGTTTAATTTTGTTTTTATTTTTTTACTATTTTAAAATATTTAATTTATTCATTAAATATTAAAATTTGAAATGCTTATGGCTCAACGCCCTGAAGCTTACTCCTCACCTCATGAGAGGTAAAATGCCTCGAGGTACGCATTTGCCTTTAAAAACTTTGTTTTGAACCACTTTTTGTTTTTGTGTTTTTATCAGGTTGGACACAGCATGGCTCGGCAAGCACTAATGACGCTTGTTTGGATTGTGGCATTGCAGCTCATTTGTTTACCTCTAGATCCTAAACTCACTCACGAATTGTACGAAATATTGTTTTCTTTCTTCTCCTGATGGTATTGTTCTCAATTCTATGATCCCCTAAATTATGTGCTTAATTTTGTTTGCCATTGTTGAAACGTTTGGTGTAGTGTGTGTAGTTCCATAGAATCACTCATTCATCCATACATAATCTTCTAGGGCTTGAATTGAATGCACTTAACCTATTTGAAAAATGTTCTCTGAATACTACTCATTATAGTTATATTATATGGATGATTTGATCACAGTTGTTACTTTTCTAGCCATGTTGATGTTGGCATGTCATGTAGCAATTCACAATCTATTGAGCCCATGAATACTAGTTGCAAGAAAAATGATATGCTTATAGAATTTTATACAGTATTATTGATCAGAATGATGCGGCAATGATATTTTAAAAAATTTAAGCCACATTGATGGGCATTTAGCTTGAAATTGATAAGATAATTTTTTTTTCTCTCCTAGAGGTTTCGTTCTCGATTGTGAGATTCCCTAAGCTATGTGTTTAGTTTTGTTTCCCATTGTTGAATGCTTTGGGATACCAAATATTGTGAGAAAAAAGATATACTTACAGAATTGTAGTTTGAATACATGCCAAATTTTTTAGAGATTTTGACTTAGTAATTTTTGGTTAAATTATTATATTTTTTATTGGTTGTTGTAGGAATGAATTCAAAGTAGACTACATAGGGATGATGTTAATGGCGTCGGCTGGGTACGACCCACGGCGTCGCCCTGAAAGTTTATGGGTGGCTCGGTGGTGGTGAGGAATGAGGACTATCTGCAACTCATCCAGCAGGATCTAAGAGAGCAGAGAAGCTAAACAAACCTAAAGTTATGGAAAAAGCAGTGGCTATATAGAAGGAAGTTAGAAGTGGCCATGGGGTCACAAGTTTCATTTGATTTATTTAGGACCTACCAAGCATAGCCTAAATAGTGATTTTTTATTTTTATTTCTTGATTTTTTTTAGTAGATTTAATCTTGGAAATCAGCATAAAAATACACTAACTAAATTAGTGAAGCATGATTCCTAAATGTATCAAGAGGGAGGTAGTTGTGAAAGAGAAATTTTGCGAGTGTTTTTGACAGCACATGGAAATTTGAGTCTTATAATTGCGAACGCAATTTTTTATTTTCCTATTCTTATCCTACTGATTGTAAGAAAAGAAAAATTAGTACGAAAAGGTTCAAGGGTTAAAGTAGGATTCGAGCTGAAGTGTGAGAGTATAAAGTGAAATTTACCCATTACACATTAGCACAACACTAACTCAAAATGACACAAGACCATAATACAAAAAACTAAATGGGTAAGGTTAAAGTTAAAGGAATTTTGCACAAATACACTCAACACAACCTGTTAATCTATATTGGCCATTGTGCAAAGTACTAAACATGATTAGAGTTGGAGGCTGCAAAATTACCTGTAGTGTCTGTTCTACCACATTGTTTCGACAATATACTTTAGAATTCAACTGTACTGATTCCTTGGAGTCATGGACTTGAGACCAGAACTAAAGAACCAATTTAGAGCACTTATCCATTGGATCAGCATTCGTAATTATCCAGGGGAGTTCCATTATCTTCTGAAGAGAGAGCCTTTTGGATGAATCCTTCACAAGAAGCTGCACAATTTTCAGGAAACACTTCAGAAAAGCAATTGAATCTTTCACTGCAACCATTGTTTCATACTCACATTACAATTACAAGATGCTGATAAACAAACTTACCCGGCTAATGAGATTTTTAGCTTCTGTAGAAACTTAAGGGGTGGAAGGGAAGCTGAGGTCCACCTTCACAATCCTGTATTCAAATAAAAATAAAATAATTATTATTTAATCCTCGCATTAAATATTGTATATAATTACTATTCATTTATACAAATTAATATATAACAGTTCTCATTTTAATTTTGACATTTTTTTCATAAGTTACTTCTCATCCTATATGCACACGTGTTCCTACAAAAGTTGGGCACACGCAGATAGTTTACATGTGCATGCTCTTGTTGAGATTTTACAAAAGAGAGATGTAGAGTTTTATGCAGCATATATATAGCAAAAATACAAAGAACCTTATGATCACTTTATTTTTGTATATTACCAACAATTTTGGTTCGTAACTCGCTCATATCCTCTTGTTAGATGTGAACACTAGACGAAAAAGGCTCTAAGCAAATTAGGTTAATGTTGGAGCTGTTGGACTCCATCTCTGCTTGTGCATTCACGTGGGAAGGAACAACTTAGAAATAGAGTGACTACACGCTTCCCAATCACTCATAAACCAAATTTTCTGTATTCCATTTTTACATAATAGTTTGTTATCAAATTCATATGCTCAAGATTATGTGTCATTATTCTATTGTTCATTGTTTATTCATTTGGATTCTTATCATTAGTGTTGGGTTTTTGTAATTTGATTGTAGGAATTCTACCAAAAGTTACTTCATTATCTGCCTGACAATATGATCAAAACACACCACACAAAGCAAAAAAATAAAAATAAAAAATTTGCTGCTTACCTTCTGAATGTATCAGTTTGGCTCTTAGCCTCGAATGGAGGGACACCATACAGAAACTCATAACACAGGATACCTAATGTCCAATTATCAACTGCATAGTCGTGCGCCTTGTTCTCCACCATTTCTGGGGCTAGATAATCCATAGTTCCACACATGGTGTGTTTCTTGCTTTTGGATTGTACAGACCACCCAAAGTCTGCAATCTTCAGACGACCCTACCATTGTAATGCAATAGTTGATCAATATAGAACATTAACTTTATTCTTTGTTCTGAACTAAAATCAACATGACTTTGTGTAACTGCAGATATGACAATTTAAGGTTTCAATCACTTCAGCCAAATTGCTCAACACACTAGGATGAGAGAAGAATTTTAGCCTTGTATGCTAATTTAATGAAAAGTGGATTGTAGAAATGATGCCTAAAACAGTTCTTTCTTACCTATGTGACAACTTCTGATTGAGAGTTGGTAAAAGAAATTAGATAAACAAGCCACTCAAAAAGCACATCCAATCAAGGTTAAAAATCCATTTGAAGCAAAAGTTAGGGCTACTTTGGATTCAGTATATGACCATATTGAATTCCATACAAAATCAGGTAAAAATAAATTTACAGTTCCACTCTGTCCATGAATATGCAAAAAGTTGAAAAGAGTAGACCATATTGATAAGTCTAGAAAAACTTGGCTGAAGATTCTAAGAAAAACCTGAATTATCTTCAGAAAGGCCAAACAAATGAAAACGCAATTAGGAATATAGTCATCCTACGTGAAGCCACATATTAATTTTTTTGTACATTTTTTTCTGTGAATGTAGTATTATTAGGGAATATTTCATTTTTGGAATTGCATCAAGTTAGTTCAACAAACTAAAAACATACAATTCCAGTTTATGAAATTACAATGGGATTATAAAAGATTTTGCAAAATACCTCATGATCAAGCAACAAATTCTCTGGCTTGATATCCCTGTGAATCACATCCTCCTCGTGACAGTACGCCAAGGCTTGTGCAAGGCTCGCAATGTACTAAAATTTCCCAACAAAGAAATAAAAGTTTAAAATTTCTGCACCCAGAAACCTAAATATAAAAAAGAATAGAAATCAAAAGACACAAAAAAAAAAAATCTACTCTAATTTGAAAATTGAATAGAACAGCAACTAAAAGCATACCAAACAAAATAACCCAAAACCCAAATTAAGCAATATCACAATTTAAGAGAAAAGGGGAGAAAATACCAAATTTCACATATACATATGAATACATTGTTGGTGACTAAAACATGCAATGCGTTATTTTGGTCCAATTTTCAATTATGTCAATTTAGTCCCCAATATGTCTAATTTGTGTTTAAATAGTTGTTAACACCATTTTCATCCAAATTTTATAACAGAAGCATTTTTGTCTAAATTTCTGAGTATCTCAAATCCTTCATCAAATCCAAATTTGATGAAATAATGGCTAAAAGTGTGCTCCAACCATTTCATTAAATCTCTATCAAATCAAGGGAGAGAAACTATTTACAAATCAAGGATGAACCAAATCATTCACTAATTTCCCAATAGTTACATTTTTACTCAAATTTGATGAAATTTTAAAAGGAGTAAAGATTGGAAATGGTTTTCTTTCATCAGAAATGGTTAAAATAGACTTAAAGAGGCAAATTTAAAATTTTTCAATAAGATCAAGGATTGGAGTGTTCTATATCATATCAAGCTTTTAACGAATTTTCACTCAAATTTAATAAAAATAAATAAAATAAGAGAAACCAGGTATTGAAGATGCTGTAATGGATCAAATTCACACAATTAAAATATAAGAGTCCAATATGAAAATCACCGCGTACTTTGAGAACCAACATTATATGTATATATATATAGAGAGAGAGAGAGGGGGGGGATTACAGTGGCGGCCTGTTTCTCGGTAAGAGGACCAGTTTTTCAGAGCTCGCGATAGAGCTCACCGCGGTGAGCGTACTCCAAAATCATGTAGATTCTTTCATCATCATGGAACCAACTGTAAAGCCTGAGGGCATTGGGATGGCAAAGACTGGTCTGGATCTCCATCTCTCTCCTCAACTGGTGATGCAACATGTACTTCTCTATCTGCACCTTGAATATCACCTTCAATGCCACAATGTACTTGCTCTGCAACCACAATCCACATCACAATCCCAAATTCAAATCAACAAATCACAAAATCAGGCACTCTCTATAAATAAGTCTCTCTCTCTCTTCTAAAGAGAGAGAGAGAGATGTAGATATGTACCTTGAGTTCGTGAGCGAGGTAGACGCGGCCAAATTTGCCTTTGCCGAGGGGTTTTCCGATCTCGAAGTCTTGCAAGGACCATTGTTTGTTCTGAGGGTTTTGATTTTGTCTTCGAGTTTGGGAAGGCATTTTTGGTTAGGGAGGGATTGAAACAGAATTGGGAATGGGAAAATTTCAGAGGATTTTGCGTTCCAAAGGGAGGGAATAGCGATGGCAACGTGGTTAATAGAGTAGATAAATCTATCTCCATTTTTTTATAATTACTTTTTCTCATTCCACATCCTCCATTCTCCATTCTCCATTCTCCATTCTCCATGAGTACTACCCTTCTCATTTTCTAATAGATTTGGACAACCTAATTTGACCCTTTTTTGTTTTTTTTAGTAAGATTCACAATCAAAGCTAAATTATACATTCAATCTCTTTTTATTTTTTATTTTTATTTTTTTTAACTTTCATAACCATTTTTTTTTTTATTAAGATTCTGCACCAAAGATAAATATACATTCAATTTTATTTTATTTTATTTGGCTCAATAACAAAATTAAATACACATTAATTAACATTGTCACATTATTCTTGTCAAATTTTATGTATATCTAGAATTTTTAAAATTTATTTCGAAAAATTCAATCTTAACCAAAACTAAATATACATTCAATCTTATTTTATTTTATTTGGCTCAACAACAAAATCAAATACACATTAATTAATATTATCACATTATTCTTGTCAAATTTTATGTATATCTAGAATTTTTTAAATTTATTCAGAAAAATTCTATTATTACAAAAAAAATTCCATCTTCTTTTTTTAATTTTATGTATCTCCTTCTCCTCTCTATTAATTGATCTTCGATAATCTAAAGGTGAGTTATTGCTCTCATTTCCATCTTCTTCTTTTCTTTTTTTTTTTTAAAAAAAATTATTTGTATTTATAGAATGAATTTTCTTATTTCAATATCTCCTGCAATTGTTTTATTTGAATTTATTTCTGATTTGATGGTAACCTTAGATTGAATTTTTCAATTTTCATCTTAACTAGTGATCACCTTAATTGAAATTTTATACATTTTTGTCTTCAATTTCCATGTTTTGGTTATGATTAATTGCGCGTTTTAGATCGATAGTCACAATCTTGTCACCGTTAGATTGTCGTCATCGCAAATCGTTGTTGCTGCAGTGAGAGGATGAGAGAGAGTGAGAATTAGAACTCTAATTGTCAACAAAGTAGGGATGGCAATGGATAACCTACCATGTGGATATCCATGGAAACCCAACCCAAATACTTGAGTTTCCCCTTTTTTCTTGTTCGTCTGGTAGGGTAAGTGATGTTCTTTAAATCTCAACCGGGGATGGGTACCCACTAATTTCCCCATATTTTTTTTAGGTACATCGAAAAATAATTTCTTCACATGTTTTCACTACTCTGTTGATAATTAGAATTCTAATTCTCACTCTCTCTCATCCTCTCACTACAACAATGGCGATTTGCGATGACGACAATCTAGCGGCGACAAGATTGTGACTATCGATCAAAAATGCGCAATTAATCATAACCAAAACATGGAAATTGAAGACAAAAATGTACAATTTTTAATTAAGGCGATTTAGTTTAGATGAAAATTGAGAAATTCAATCTAAGGTTACCATCAAATCAGAGAGAAATCCATAAAACAATTGCAGGGGATATTGAAACTAGAAAATTCATTTTATAAATGTAAATAAAAAATTTTAAAAAAAGAAGAAGAAGAAGAAGATGGAAACGAGAGTAATAACTCACCTTCAGATTGTCGAAGATCAAATAATAGAGAGGAGAAGGAGATACATAAAATTAAAAAAAAAATTAAAATGAAGATGGAATTTTTTTGTAGGAATAGAATTTTTTCTAAATAAATTTAAAAAATTCTAGATATACATAAAATTTGACAAGAATAACGTGACAATGTTAGTTAATGTGTATTTGATTTTGTTATTGAGCTAAATAAAATAAAATAAAATAAGATTGAATGTATATTTAGCTTTGGTTGTGAATCTTTAAAAAAAAATGGTTGTGAACCTTAAAAAAAAAAGAAACAAAATTTTTTTAAAAAATAGAAAAGAAAAAAGATTGAATGTATATTTAGCTTTTGGTTATGAATCTTAAAAATTTTATATATTATATAAACAAACAAACAAACAAACAAACATATGGGGAAATTAGTGGGTACCCATCCCCAACCCATCCCCTGTGGATATTTAAAGAATATCACTTACCCTACCCAACGGATAAGAAAAAAAAAAAAAAACCCATGTATTTAGGTTGGATCTCCATAGATACCCACAGGATAGGTTCCATTGCCATCCGTAGGAGGGAAAAGTTTTGGGTGTGAAAAAATGTGGGCCTTATAACTGGGTCTGCATTTCATGGAGCCCAAATTCTCTTCCTTTAAAAATTGAAATAAGAGTTATGCCATGTTTGGGATGTTGACTAATTTAGTTGTTTAGTTTTTTAGTTATTTTAGCTTGGCTAAAAAGGTTGTGTTTGGAAAGTTTGTTGTTGTTGTTGTTGTTTTTTTTTTTTTTTTTTTTTTTATAGTTGATTTGATGGTTGCAAGAAAAAAAGTAAAATGATTATGGGTTGAATGTGACATTTTGTCTTAATGATTATTTTAACTTATTTTGTCTTTTAGTGGGCTATTTTAGCCCAATTCTCTTCCCAAACAAGATCTTAGACCTCATTTGGGAACATGCTACTTGAGTAACTTTTTAGTTTTTTTGCTAAAATATGAGGTAAAAAAAAAACTAGTATGTTTAGAATGACTTTTTGATTTTTTATGAAAAGATTTGCAAAGAGCAGAGAGAAAATGAAATCTTTGACTTTTTTGTATAGGTTATGGACTTTTTGGTTTTTTAGTAATTTTTTTAACTTTTAGGCTAAAACAGGCATATGCCAAACGAGACCTTAATGACACCAAGATCACAACATTTAGTAGTCTATTTAAAGCCTTGTTTGGGTTAAACTATATACGTGCACTTATTTGGGTCACATCAATCAATATCTCATCTCTACTTTTCTACATATCTAATTCACACATCGTTCCTTGCACTGCATGATTGAAGAAAAGAAAAAACAAATGTTATAACTCTGAACAACCTCATATTATGTAACATACAACTTGTTTAGTAAAAACACAATCGATAATTTAAATAATTAGTCCATGTTATTCATTCTCAAGTATAAAAAGCAAGAAATGGCTATTATATCACATGAACAAATATCTACAAGCTCCTAAAATAAACACAATTTACCTTCTTGTAATTCTTATAACATATTCTGCATTATTGAGAGTTCTTTTCCAACTCATGCCACAAGTAATCTATAAAACGGGCAAAACTTGCAACAATTGCCTTTTTTCTGGAGATATTCCTCATATTCTACATTAAAAAGTATGACCCAACACAATTCAACCATGTATATAACATTTTTTTGGGTTAAATTACAAATATAGCCCTGAGGTTTATCAAAAGTGTAAATTTTCTCATAATTTGACAAATTTCAAATACTCCTATCAAGGTTTCTCTATTAATAGAATTAATAGATAATGTACATTACCTAATTACCCTCCAATACCTAAATAAATTTACTCTAAAACCTGCACCTCCTTCCTCCATTATGCAAACCCCTGTCCACCCTCATTCACTCTCCCTCGCCACTTTAGGATGAATTCTGAAGATTATTATAGGGTTAGGTTGTTAGGCATGCAACATATTATTTAAATAAAAAATATTATTTATATTATTTAATATATAAATAATATATTTATTATATAATTTAAATAAAGAAAAACGAGCCAAACTTGACGAGCCGAGCTCGGCTTGTTTACTAAATGAGCCGAGCCGAGCCGAGCCGAGCTTGTTCATGAATAGCTCGGTTCATTTGCAGCCCTATAGGCAAATACGGACATGATTTTTTCAACACGTGCTACTCCCACGAACAATCCCTCAACTGCCGCTGCATATATTTACATTGCCATTACAAAAAAAAAAAAAAAAAAAACACCAACCACAACCCACAACTACCACAAAGCATTTTTCAATTTCCTCCGGCCCCAACCCGGTAGCGACGCTTCCATCCCAACTTCATTTGCCACTAGCTTCGTCCCTCGCCTTCGCTGCTCTTGACGACTCTGTCTCAGCTTTGGCAGCGCTTCCAAATGCAATTACTCCCCACTGGCCGTCAAATGCAGAGTATGTGGGCACTCCGAATCGGGCCTTGGAGGTGGGCTGTCGTTTCAGTTCTTGATTCTCCTTCTTCAGTGAGTTGATCTCTCCTTGCGCATCTTTATACATACGTTAAAGCAGAGAGAGTTGCGCTGACAGTTGATAAACTTCAAGCGTCCTGTTCTGCAGTCGACGGGACAAGTTCGTGACCACAGTCATGGTCTCCACACATGACTTCAGCGTATACGAGTTAGCCTCGATGTCCGATTGTGTTGCCATTATCTGTTCCATTGACATTTCTGGATAGCTGAGCCTAGGGGACGATGGAAGGGTGCTTGGTTGAGGTTCAAGGGCGACAAAACCAGTTATCTCTCTTGTGGACTCGTTGAGGTCTGGGAAAGAGGGTGAGAGAACCACAGGAAGAGGCCATGTCAAAGGAGGAAGGGGTTGCAAAGTGATTTAGAGGAAGATGCACAGAAAAGGGTTGCAGAATGGTTCGTAGCCTTGTTTTGCTATGCCTCTCTAACCAGCCTCAGCCTCAGTTTAAAAAGAGAACAAAGAGAATAGGACGATAGAGAGGGTGCGCGAGCCGAGGCAGACATGACGCTTTGTCGGTCACGTGAACCATGCCAGACACAACGTTCGAAACCGCGTGTCTGGCGCGACTTTCTACAAAGGCGAGACATATATATATATATGTATATCTATGTATGTATACGGTCCAACACAACCACATAGTGTCTTCTATAACGGTCTAATACGACCACACATTATCCTCTCCAACTATCCGACATGACCACATAGTGTCTTCTACAGCGGTTCGACACGACCACACAATGTCTACTACAGCGGTCCGACATGACCACACAGTGTCTTCTACAACAGTTTAACACAACCATACAGTGTCTTCTACAACGGTCTGACACTGTAGACACCCCATTTTTGACCGTCCTCAAGACTCGGACGTCACCGTTTGAACACTCGGTGATCATCCATGTGTGTGTTCGTTTGGAGTTCCCGGAGTTCTCGGCTCGCGCGCCTTGCCTCAGGACCTCCGAACTTGACCGTTTTGTGTCCGGTTTTGCACCAGACACCTGTGTTTTGCCTTAGAGGGGCAGGGAATGCTTTGTGAGGCATTCCCACACACCACCGGCTGTGGCTAGAGGCCACCGGCTGGCTGTAGTTGCCACCGGCACTATATTGTGCCGGTCGGCACTATTTTGTGCCAGTCGGCACTCAATTTTGTCAAAATGACATTTTTTGCCGGCCGGACACTGTGCACTTGCTTTCTGAGATATTTTCAGACAGCTGTGTGCAATTGGCTTCCCCTCCATACACGTGTATGGAGGGATGAGCCCTTGTTTGCTTAGCTTGTAAGTCTTACAAGTTCTATAAGAGGAAGGCTCTTCTTCTTGGCTTAAGGTTGGATTTTCTTGAGAGGTTTTCAGCCATTTTAGACAGAGAGGAAGCTCTGGTTTAGGTTAGAGAATATATATCTATCCTATATCTATCCTTCTCTTGTTAAACTAGGTGTTTTGTGCCTTACTTTTGCACACTAGCACCTAGTGTTTCACCTTTCTCTTGGGACAGAGGTTCTAGAGGTTGGTTTTTGGTGATTCTTGGCTGGTTTTGAGCTCAAAGAAGCCACAACACCAAGCTTTGTGAAGAGGTCTACAAGGGTAAGAACTTAACTCCCTTTTTACCCCATTCTTGTACATTGTTTTTACATAGTTTAAAACAGTTTTTGGGCTTAGTGTTTGGCACATAAAAGTTCTGATTTTTAACCCTCTTTGTTGTATATTAAGAGTGTTTAGTGGTTTGGGTAGGTTTGACCACCCTTAGGCCTTGAAAAGGTCACTTTTTGTGCTATTTTGTGAGAGATCCGAGATTTTGGTGATAGGATCTCTTCACCACTGAAATCTTGAGGGATTTCAGTGGTGAAGAGCATGCCTTGAAGTCTCAAAAAGGGGAGGGCCACCCCCTCTCCTTGATGTCCTTGAAAAGGGCAAGTTTTGCCTCTTGAGAGAGCACCATGCTTGAGTGTGTGTTGAGCATGTTTGACTTATTTTCCATGCTTATATTGCCATATTATAACATGATTTTAAGTTGGTTTTGGTCACCTATGCATGTTTAGCATAGTTATCATGTAATGCCTATTTGATGCCCTTAATATGTCTAGGAAGTGTGCCTTCATTTCTAGCATGTTTTAGGCCTAGAACCCTGAAGCTTGTATGCTCATTTCGCCATGATTTAGCTCTATCCATACTTGTTTTGGTCAATCTCATCATGCATTACATAGCTCCTTTGTATTTGGCTTGTTGGCCTTAAGGGCATGAGTGTGTAACATGCCTTGCTTGCATTATTTTTGATGGTTTGGCACCATTTCATATGCTATTTCAGTCCCTTAGAGGTGCTTGTATGTTTACATTGTATGCTTCTTTGTGACTTCTTAAGCTTATGTCGCATGCTCCATGTTTAGGCCTTATCGCATGCCTTTGAATTCAAGCTTTCTTAGATGCCATCTAAGTAGTCCTTTGGGCCTATTTTGACATGCTAAAAATCTGTTTTGGGTTGATCAATGCATGCCATAATTACTTTGTCTTGGTTTGGTTCAAACCCCCATTGACTTGCCTTAAGCCTAGGCCATTTGCATGCTTTGTTCGGCATGCTTCATTGCATGATTTGGCATCATGTTTAACTTGAATTTCAGAGCTTTAAGTGCATACTAGTTGCCCATGTTTGGTCTCTTTAAGTGTGCATGAGAGTTGCTTTTGTATGCCTAAGTCTTGAGCCTTAACACTCGCATGTGTGTGTGTGCATTTGGTCTCATTTTCTAGGCACTTTGGCCACTGATTTTAGGCCCATTTTGAGTTGCCTAATTCATGTATAAGTCCATCCCTCTTGTGGTTTGCATGCTTGCATTGTATGCTTGTTTGCATGCTTGCATAAGTGTATCACATTGTCCACATTGCATGCCTAGTTGACATACTTAGGATTTCACCACATTGACATGCATACCAAGCCTCTTGAAGTGAGTTTGATAGAGGTTTGGTACCCCTTTTGTGCCTATGTGTTTTGCATGCATTTGAAAGTGAAGTTGCGTCCGTGGTTCTTAGGGCCATCACGCATCGAAATGCGCGATTGGTGGTCCGGGAATCGAGACACATGCCCCCTTGAGTCAATAACATGATAAGGGGTATGTTTAGTGCATAAATAGCTTGGATTGTATTGCCATGCTTGTTGTTTCCCTCTGCTGCTGTGAGTTGCAGGTTCTGCAGGAATTTTGTGCCGACCGGCACTAAAAAGTGCCGACCGGCATCCCTTTTGCAGCCGATAAGGGAATTCAGTGCCGATGGCCTCATCCTTCAGCCGGTGGTGTTCTACCCTAGCCGGTGGTGATCCCCAGTGCCCTGGGAGGTAGTCCTAAGATTTTGGCAATTTTCTGAGGAGGAGAGCAGAGAAAACAGAGGCACACCTGCATGGCAGTGCGATTCCGAGCGAGTCCCGGGCACGCGCATGCATTGGACCCTCATCCCGAGGCCATTTACCGCTTAATTAGATTAATTAATTTATTTAATTAATTTAGTTGATTTGTAATATTTAATTAGCTAGAATAGTTAATTATTTATTTCGGTCTGTATTATTATTCGGTCCCTCCGAGCGAGGGCAAAATTGTAATAAGTGTGTGTGAGTGGGTGCATGTCTTCCAACCCCCATTTCTTTCTCCCTTTTATTTACCTGCTTATGATGGTAGATTAGGGCATTTTAAATTAGCATACCTTATGCAATGCATGTGTGCATTCATGCATTTGTTTACATGCATTCGGGCTCGGCACATCATGCAAACTGCATCGTACTTTCAATTCCAAATTGAATACGTGATAGTTGTTGCATCTCATGTGCCATGTTTAGGGTTAGCCGAGCCTACTCTAGATTACATCTCTGTGTGTGATGCATTAGCCACTTAACATGAACTAGGTCATGCATGTTTGCTAACTAGTTTACTGTTTTGGCACGGAGTACGATGTAAGTGTTTTTCGCTTTAGCATATCGCATGCGTGTGAATGTTGCCATGACAGTATGCTTACCATGCGACTCAATGCTTATGTGAGATAAACTGTTTGAATGCCTATGGGTGGAGGTTGGAATGCCTGAGTTGGGACAACTCATTGAAATCCGAATTTTAGCCTACTTGCGAGTAGCACAAAAACCAACACGTTTTTTTTTTCGAAATAAAACGGATATGCAATGTTTATTTCCAAATTAGGCAATCTAGTCTATACTTTTGTGTTGTGCGCATCACATAGTAATTCTAGGCTAATAATTGGAATAAGAACACATAACGTTTTCAAAATTGGATATCACGGTTAGTAGAGGCCGGTCTTCGGACCGGGCGAAAGGGGGTGCTCATAGCTGACCTTCCCCGATCGTACCCAAGCTCCCGAGCCAAGACCACTTTGGTGATGACGGACATGTGGCCTTCGGCACTGAGTCAGGGTTTCCTAAATTTCCCATTTTAAAAATATTTAGGTGGCGACTCTGTAATCTGGCAAAGCAGTCCATGTTTGGCACTACTTTTCAAAAAAATCTGTTTTCTCAAACGATTTGCCGGATTTGGACTCTTTGGTTCAGATTTAGAACCGTGACACAAATCGAGTCCGAACTGTAGAGTGAAGCCCACGGGGACGTCTACAGACACGACTACACAGTGTCTTCTACAATGGTTCAACATGACCATACAGTGTCTCCTATTTTATTTTATTTTTAGTTTATTTCCTGTTTTGTTACTCTTTCCAAACTCAAGTTGGTTTGTACCTATCCTCCTTGAGTTTGAGGGGGGATGCTAGCGTATATTAGCTGTTAGTATATGTTAGCTTTAATACTTTATTATAGTGTATGCTTTCTTCCATGTTTTCGACCATACATTCCACTAGATAGAATATTTAAATATATATATATTAGTGTGTATGCAAATCTCCTATATAAAGGAGGCCATGTAATTGATTCAAATAACATTCAATACATATAATTTATTTTCTCTCTTTCTCTATACATTGTTCTAACAACTTCATTGAAGAGCATTGATGCCAGTGAGAACAATTTCATTGGAGGATTTTTAGGGGGCCTTGGCACGCTTTAGGATTGAAATCCGTGAATGCATCGAGCAATAATTTCTCTGGTTTTCTCCTTGAGGATCTTGGCAATGTTACATCACTCGAGAGCATTGATTTTCGTGGGAGTATCTTTGACGGTTTAGTTCCTATTTCTTTCAAGAATCTGCAAAATCTCAAGTTTCTTGGACTTTTCGGGAATAATCTGACTGGGAAAATCCCACCAGAGCTCGGGTTGCTTTCTTCTTTAGAGACCATGATTCTCGGATACAATGAGTTTGTAGGTCCTATCCCACATGAATTTGGTAATCTTGATAATCTTCAATACTTGGATTTAGCAATTGGGAGTCTCAGTGGTCCAATTCCTTCTGAACTGGGCAGGCTTAAGAAATTAACTGCAGTTTACTTGTATCAGAACATATTTGAAGGAAAGATTACAAAAGAAATTGGAAACATGACCGCTCTTGTGTTCTTGGATCTCTCTGATAATTAGATTTCGGGTGAGATTCCAAATAAGATTGCGGATTTGAAGAACCTGGAGCTATTGAATTTGATGTGCAATCGACTAACTGGTCTAATTCCAGGCAAGATTGGTGAGTTAACAAAGTTATCGGTACTTGAGCTATGGCAAAACTTTTTGACAGGTCCTTTACCTGCAAATCTTGGCCAGAACTCCCCATTGCAGTGGCTAGATGTGTTTTCTAATTCACTTTCAGGTGATATTCCAACCGGGTTGTGTGATTCCAGTAATCTTACTAAACTCATTCTTTTCAACAATTCATTTTCGGGTCCAACCCCATTAGGCCTTTCAACTTGTTCTTCGCTTGTCCAGGTTAGAGTTCAAAATAATCTGATTTCCGAGATAATTCCAACCGGTTTTGGAAATCTTCCTAAACTCCAGAGGTTGGAATTGGCGAATAACAATCTCACCAATACAATTCTAGATGATTTTGATTTATCTTTGTCGCTTTCTTTTGTAGATGTCTCATGGAACTGCCTCGAATCATCTCTTCCTTCAAACATTCTTTCCATTCCTAGTCTTCAAAACTTCATTGCTTCGAATAACAACTTAAGAGGCAATATTCCTGACCAATTCCAGGACTGCCCATCGCTTTCTGTTCTTGATCTTTCGAGCAATCATTTCTCTGGCAAAATCCCACAAAGTATCGCTTCATGCGAAAGGCTTGTGAATTTGAACCTTGGAAACAACCAATTCACCGAGGAAACCCCAAGACCGATAGTGGCCCTGCCTATGTTGGCGATTCTTGATCTATCGAACAATTCACTCACCAGAACCATACCTAAGAATTTTGGAAGCTCGCCTGCCCTGGAAATGCTATAAGCTTGTCTTACAACAAGCTTAAGGGACCGGTTCCCAACAATGGGATTTTGACGACCATAAACCCAAATGATCTCATAGGCAATGTGGGACTTTGTGGTGGCAATGGCATGCTTCCACCGTGTTCCCAAAGTTTTTCCACCACTACATCAAGGCAAAGGAAAAGGAAAATTCACATCATCAATCACGTTATCGTTGGATTTGCCATCGAAATTTCAGTGATTTTATCTCTCGGGTTAACTGTGTTTGTAGAGAAAAAGTTGTACAAAAGATGGTACTTGTATAACACTTTCTTCGCAGATTGATAGAAGTGGAGCTCTGTAGAGTGGCCCTGGAGGCTAATAGCGTTCCAAAGGCGCAGTTTCACGAGCGCTGACATATTAGCATGCGTGAAGGAGTTGAATGTGATCGGTATGGGGTCAATGGGGACCATTTATGTTAGAATAGTAGAGAGAGAGAGAAAATAATATGTATTGTATTGAATAAATGTCCTATACAATAGAAGGCCTGCATATATAGGCTGAGAAAGAGTATACTACTAGAAATCTAACTATGAGAAATAGTATCCTATAAGAGACCTAACTAAGGCAATACCTAATATATCTAGGAAATCAATACCTAATATTTGTAGGAATATATACCATATATACATTGACATCACCCCTCAAACTCAAGAAGGATAAACATCTTGAGTTTGGAGAGAGAAACTAAAACATGAAATAAAACTAAATAAAATAAAAGGCAAATAGATTACAAAATCCGAACGGAAGCGCAAGGGTGCTTGAAATAAATCAGAGGCTGGAACTAAAGCTGGGAGACAGCTTATGGACGTGTCAGACCATTGTAAGAACTGGCTGAAACTAATGCCAGGACAATTTAACGTCGTGCTGGACCGATATAGAAACTGGCTGAAACTAATGCCGAAAGATAGATGTAGGAGCTAACCAGAATCAATGTCGGGATAGTTTACGGGGTCATGCCGGACCGTTATTGAGACTGGATGTTGAACCAGTAAACGTGGCACACACATAACTTATGACATGGTGCTAAACGATGATGGCAACAGATGATTGAGTGCGCCAGGAGGCGGCTTGGATGGTGCGCCAGGGGGCAAGTTTGGTGGTGTGCCAGAAGAAGCGGCTTGGATTGTGTGCCAGAGAGGGGCGGCTCGGGTTGTGTGCC
The DNA here is from genome assembly GCA_036172215.1 of Camellia granthamiana. Lineage (NCBI taxonomy): Eukaryota > Viridiplantae > Streptophyta > Magnoliopsida > Ericales > Theaceae > Camellia > Camellia granthamiana. The sequence continues at coordinate 182,634,171 of CM069903.1, forward strand.
AGAGAGTGCGGCTTGGATTATGCGCCAAAGGAGGCGGCTAGGTGGTTTGCATAGTGTATAACCATGTTCACCATGATATAGCTATAATACCCCCCTCAAACTCAAATAGGTTTGAAGATAGAAACTAATTTGAGGTTGAAGCAGAGGGAAAAATAGAGTGGAGGATAAAAAAATATATTACGAGTATAAAAATAAATAAATAAATAGTATGATAGAGATATTTGGGGTAGGAATAAACCAACGGATAGAGGAAGAGATCACTACGAAGCGACACTAAAAGGAACATATGACGACGGAATAGGTTGAGGTCTGACGGGCGGCTAAGGCGAGGCTGCCACCTGCCAGTAAGGCGAAAAACACCAAGAGCTTAACCTATAGCTCTGATACCAGATTAGAACAGTAGAGAGAGAGAAAATAATATGCATTGTATTGAATGAATTTTATTGAATACATGTCCTATACAATAGAAGGCCTGCTTATATAGGTTGAGAAAGAGTATCTTACTAGAAATCTAACTATGAGAAAGAATATCCTATAAGAGACCTAACTATGACAATACTTAATATATCTAGGAAATCAATACCTAATATTTGTAGGAATATATACCATATATACATTAACAATTTACAAGGCAGAAATCCAATGCCCACGTTCAATTGTGGCGGTTAAGAAGCTATGGAGATCGGATGTAGATGTTGAAATTGGAGATGACTTGTTCGGAGAAGTAAATTTACTTGGGAGGCTTCCGCATAGGTACATAGTGAGGCTATTAGGGTACCTACATAACGAGAATGATGTGACAATGGTATACAAGCACATGCCAAATGGCAACCTTGGAGAGGCCTTGCTCGATGAAAATTCTATGAAAATGTTGGTGGATTGGGTTTCGAGGTATAACATAGCTATGGGCGTTGCGAATGGATTAGCTTACCTTCACCATGATTGCAATCCACCGGTGATTCACCGCGATGTCAAGTCCAATAATATTCTTCTTGATGCAGATTTTGAGGCTAGGATCGTAGATTTTGGGTTAGCAAGGACAATGGTTCAGAAGAATGAAACAGTTTCAATGGTGGCTGGTTCTTATGGATATATAGCACTTGGTAAATTCCCAATCTTCATTTACCACAAACAATATATTCTTTTTTTTTGTTTTTTGTTTTTTGGGACAATGTCACACATAACTTTTCCAGAGTATAGTTTTTGTGCAAACAACTGTCCTGAAATTCTAGCAAAAGTTTGATATTACAAATTATGGTTACACATTGAAGGTAGACAAAAGTGTGACGAATCGTCACATATAATATTTTATATTTAATTAATTAAGGTGATTTAGGTTTTAATTAATTATTTTTCTGATTTAAATACGGAATTGATAACAATATTTGTGTTGATTCGTATATAATGTTTTTTAAAAGAGCTATTTTGAAATTAGAAATTAAAAGTTTAATTGGCTCAAAAAGGTGGAATTGACGAATTGAATTATCTTAATTTCGAGTATTGAACCATATGGGAGTTTAATTAAATATCCAATTCAGTTTAGTAAAATTGAGATTTTATTTGGGTCCGAATTCGAGTTGATTAAGTTATGAAAAATGGGAATTAAGATTATTATGAATTAAATTTATTTATGAAGTGTTCAATTGAATATGTCATTTATTGACGGAGATTTTTGAGTTTAATCTGAAATTGAAGGCCGTACTGGTGTTGGAAATCAAAATTGATGATGGAACTGAGTCTAATTTAATATTTGGAGTCTTTTAGGAGTTTGATTAAAAATATGCTTTAGATTGATAAATTTAATTATGATTGATTGGGCTTTAATTGAAGTCAATTAAATTATGTGAGATTTTTTTTTGATTAATTAAGATTAATTAAGACTAAGTAGTGATTAAATTATGTTAATATGTAATTGATGTGCCAAACCAATCCTAATCAATTAAAATATATATATATATAAATAAATAAAGAATGAAAGTTAGAGAGATTTCTAGAACTTGAGGAGGATGTACTCAACTATATGTAATATATTGGAAGCTTTTCATTTGTTTGCTTGGCCTGGAGAACCTGACGACAGAGAGAGAGAGAGAGTGCTGAGAGAGAGAGAGAGAGAGAGAGAGAGGGGGGGAACTCAAACTATTGTCCTAGAGAATTCAAGTCAAGGGAATGGAATACAAGAAGAGAAGTGATGAGAGAAAGGAGAAGCTCAAGAATTTCAGCCAATTAAAGTTTAAGGTATGAAATTTATGTTTGATTTTTGTAGAATTCTTGTAGTATTACACTTGAAATTAATGATGAGTTTAAGTTCAATTTCATATAATTTGGGAGAAATTCGAAACAAAGATGAAGAGATTAAGTTAGGTTCATGGTTATGGAAATTAATTATTTTAGGTTTAATGTTGTGATCTTGCATGAAATTAAGCCTCGTTGTTACATGCATGAGTAAATTCTACAAGTTTAATACTTTAATTATACATGCATCATGGATTTTGAAGAATTTGAACTAATTCAATCTCATATTTTGAAGAGAAAAAGGAAAAGCTTTAGAAAAATTAAATTTATGGAAATTTGGAATTAATCCTAAAGTAGGACAAAGTTTTGATTTTATTATGAAAATTAGGAATTTGTTTGATCCATGCATGTAATTGAATTTAAAAGTTTTATTCAATTTAAACACATTTTGGAACATCTATGATCATAAATTAAGTTTTTGGTTAAAAATTGAGTTAAGTTGAAATTCTAAGAAATTGATTTTGTAATTCATTATTGAAGTTTGATTTTTGTCATTAATAATGAAATTGGATTCCATTTCTACATGCATCATGAAATTTTCAAGAGTTTCGAAAGTTTAATTCATGTTTTAAAATTTGTGGGTTTGATATAAAGAAAACGAATTAAATCTAAATTTGGACAAATTTGGAGATAAATTACAATTTATACTTGAGAATCAAAAATTAGTTTGATTTTGATTTGAATTTCGTATATGCAAATATTTCTTTTAAAGACCTTTATAGCTCTAATTTTATGTTTATAACACAAAAGAAGAAAAATGTTGAAATTATTATATTCATGAAATTATTGGTTTTAATCTTAACGATCAATGAAATTTTTGTATTAGAAATTGGACTCATATGGTCATGGAACGAGCTAGAAACACATATAAAGAGAGTTGAATTAAAATGAAATGGATATTGAATAGTGTTTCTATTGTGTTTTTGTTATGTGATTTGTATAGGTGGACGTTCGAGGCCTTGTATCAACTTAACCCATTGTGAGTAGTAACTTTATAAAGATATTTTCAAGTAATATTTATTTTTGAAATTGTTATTGTTCTTGGAATCAATATGCGATTGATTGAATGATTTATTAAAATGTTATTTTCTATGGATGAATGAAGTTTACTTTTGAAACTGTATTATGGCATCCATTGAACATAGGTTCTTGCCTGGAAGTAACAATACCATAGCCATAGGCTCTTGCCTGGGGGAACAATACCATGGCTATTGATTATAGGCCCTTGTCTAGGGGTAACAATACCATGGCTATTGGATTGATTGAAATATAGAGATCTCTAGTGTTTAACCCTTTGTGGTCCATTGGCTTGACCTTTATGGTCCATTGTTATTGGAATATTATTGTTTCATGGATTTACCACATATAATGATACGAATGGCTTTTGTTATTGTAAAGAGATGTTATGATTGCTAATCGAAATGTTCTGCCTATTATAATGGATTGCTTTGAAAAATGAAAGATATGTTTTGATATGGGATTTGACATGGAAAATGTTTTGTTGTAAATTTGATTTAATGTGGCAAATGCCTCACTTTGAAAATGATTTAAGATTCATTTCGAAATTGTAAGACATGTTTTTGTACTATCGTCGAACTTCATTCATTTAACCTCTTTATTCTGTTACTATTCACTGGGCTTTAGCTCACTATTTATATGTATATGCAGGTGAGCAAACTGAGCAATAAGGATAGAGAAAGCCTTGGAGTCTACCCATGTCAACCTTTTGAAGAGCTTCTGAAATGGAGCAAGTTAGGCTCGAGGAAAGCCAAGAAAATCAACTCCTTAGCTTTGTCAGAGTTTTGTATTTTGTTGAGTCTTAAATGTATATGTGTGTGAGGTATATAAGATTTGTATATGTATATAAATTATTATGTTTAAATGTTTTAATTATTTTAGTCATCATGTATGCACAAGCTCAATAAATATTATTATTTTTGTTTTGCTTTGGCTTTAGGCCCCGATATTATTTAAATATTTTAAAATTTTGTCTTTGAGGCCGAAGGTAATCTAAGATTACTAGCCGGTTATGACTCTAAACCAATAGGGGTTATGACTCTAAACCAATAGAGGCGGGTTTGGGTCATGACAAAAAGGGTGACATATATAGCTTTGGAGTAGTGCGTCTAGAGCTTGTAACCAGAAAAAAGCCATTAGACCCTGAATTTGGAGAGTTTACAGATATTGTAGAATGGGCTCGGAGTAAGATTTGTAACAAAATGGCATCAGAAGAACCATTGGACAGCAACATTGCAGGCCAATGCAAACATGCTCAAGCAGAGATGCTTCTTGTCCTACAAATCACACTTCTCTGTACTGCCAAGAATCTGAAAGACAGGTCATCAATGAGAGATGTCATAACAATGCTTAGAGAAGCAAAACCACGAACAAAAAGCATTTGTCATAACAGCGAAAAGCCAGTCTTCGGCAAGTCTCTTGTTATCGGCCTGTAACGCCCTCAAAAAAATACATATAAACCCAACATTCAAGACATCCATAGACATGAGAGAATAAAACATATTTCTATTTATCAGAGTATTCATTACAAAAGTATTACATGTTGACAACAAAAATAAATGCCCCACGGGCTTACAACTTTCCAAGCCAACACTTGGTTGCAAAAAGAGAGTCCTAACTCAAATACACATTTAGCCCTTGGCTTGAATTTACATGTAATATCAAAAGAGAATAACAAAAAAGACCTATCAACCTCAAAGCCTCCCAAGCTACGTCCTTGGAGGTGGCATATCACTTGAACCTGAAAATGATGTCCTATATAGGGTGAGCCAACGCCCAATAGAGATATGCTAAACATAATATGAGCAATAACTAAAACATTAGCATTTGATAAATGTTTAACTCATATAAACAAACGTACATCCCTTTCATAACCCATCCTTATTTACAAACACATTCAATTCCCTTCTGTTTCATTATCTAAACCAATTCATGGTTATGGTTCCCTGTTCAACCAGACAATTTATAATGAGACTACAACTCACATCATTAACATTTCCATACTTCAATTCAAAATGAGATTTACAACTCATATCAATAATGCTTCAACACTTCAATTCATCTACGTTATGCAAACGCAATCAAGATTTCGAGACTTTCACCCTAGACACTCCGGCCAACATAGTTATCACTGGAGTCCATCCCCTATCTCCTCCCAAATTCGGTTTAGTAGTACATCCCCTATCTCCTCCCAAACAATATATATATACAATGTATTTAAACACTTATCATATACAATGATCAAGCAAAGCACATATTCAATGTGTTATCCCACCCGTCATATTCAATGACATTCACAATTGATTAGTTTTAATTCACCTAATCATCATGCAGTGTCTACAACAGTCAAGACTATCCTCCACCAATAGCCCAACACAATAATTTCTAAACAGATAATAAATTATCAAACAGATAAATTATCTACAATTTCAAAGGTGAGTGATTAATCAATCCAACTACACCATTCCATCTCATAACTTCCCAATTTCATGATTTTCAATTCAATTTCACATTCTCATACTTTCCCAAATTAATTATACAAATTAATTAATTACATTAAATTAAGGCTTTTCCCCCCCTTGTTCCCAACTTTGGCCCTAAGGCTCATTTATCATCAATAGACCTCAATAACCTCATTTTAAGACCCATATACACATGTATAATTCAAAAGGGACAGAACCCCTCTTTACATATTTCAAGCTTTGAAACCCTAACACCTAAAATTTCCTAACTTCAACATTTAATCAAAAAGACTACATGTTTATGTCAAAGACCATAAATATGAGTAGTTATCCCTACCTCAAATGGAGAGACCCAAAGTTGATGATGAGAAAACTCGAAGGTGCTCCAAACCTAAACATTTTTGGATCCAAACGTAGCCCACACCAAGCTCTACACTTTTTACAAAGAGACAAGGGTGGAAGATCACTAGAGCTAGATGATTTTGTAGAGAGAAGATGTATTCTAGAGAGAGGAGCTCTCAAATGAGGGTTTTGAAAAGCTAGAGAGAGAGTCGAAAAAGTGATTTAAAATGACACAATCGCGATCTGATATACGTATAGTTCGCTCGAGCAGAGAATAGGACGCTCGAGTGTAAGACACAAAAACTTCACCCGCTCAAGCGTAGAATACATCCCTCCAGTACTTTACAGACTTCGAATACCCGCTCGAGTGCAAAGATACCCGCTCGAGCTCATACCCGCTCGAGCGTAAGGAACGCCGCTCGAGCACAAAAAACACCTCTGCAGTATATCTGCAGACACACAAAATGCTAAAAGGATGCAAACTCCGCTCGAGCATAACAAGACCCGCTCGAGCGGATCATCAAAAATCTGGGCAACAAGATTAGAGGTTAAAACTTAACCAACCTATTCGAAACACGCCCAAGACATCCCAAAACTCAAATACAAGGGATTAAAGAATGAAAATACAACATATACAACAATAGATATCCATGGAACCGAGTTAGAATACAATAACCAATAGAGGGAAAACCGGGATTGCTATACGGCCTCTTGTGAGACAAACAGTAAGTTGGTTTCATTGCAGTCCAATTCAAAACCAATACAAAAACATTCAAAACAAAGCCTTTTAAGGAATCCAGAATTGAATATGATCGCATCTGAAATGCATGCATTGCCACAAGCTCCGTTTGCCCTAGTCAACAAGCCAAACCAACAAATGTGATGTTTCCTGTAATTTGTCTCTATCATAAAGGTTTTTTTTTTTTTTTTTTTGTGGGTTTACTTTCTTTTCCTTGATTAAATCTGGTTCAAGGCTCAGTTTCTGGTATTAAGAGGGATGGCCAAGATTGAATGATTATTATTTTTTCCTCAAATGAATAAACTGTCAATTACTTTCCCTGTATTTTAACTCCATTCTACCAACTATTTGTGTTGCAAAGAAAACAATTATGTATATATTATTGGGGAAAAAAAATAGATATGAAATAAGAAGAATTGAAGTATCTGTTGGATTGTGCTCCATCTGAAATGATCAGATCCTATCTATGATTCAAATTTCGCACGCCATTGCAAGCAAAGAATGCAATTCTTACATAAACACCTATGATTTTGTAAGATACAATTCTATTTTATCATGTAGTTATATATATCCATACTTCGTTTCCTTTATTTTATATGTTGGACAAATGAAACACCCTTTTCGTGTGCTTTCAATAACAAAAAAATCCATTGAAAACTTCAAAAATTTTGAAAATTATCCAACAACAATATGTGGGAAAACTTGAACTCACAACCTCAACAATGGAGGTACAAAAATCAAATTATGCAATTGAATTGCACAGATTTGGGATTGATCAGTCTAAAAAGCTAAATATTTGACAGGCCTGTAATTACTAACCTAAAGCTATTATTGCCTCTCTACACAAAGATATTAACAGATAATGAAAATCTCCAAAATTCAACCCAAATCAATGTCAACTCTTTCAATGTTCACAAAAGAGACATTGTATAAAATCAAGATTGTGGAATAAAAAAGAAAGCAGAATCACAAGGCTCATTTTGGACTTGTAGTTTAACCAAAAATGGAAAGAAACCGAACTAACAACTGGACTACAATGGAAAAAAGCAAGCAATCGAATGAAACAAACCTACGATCTTTTATGCCCGACCCAATTATTCTTCTCTTTTGGTCCTGTTGGCCCTTCCTTGCCATAAATATCAATCGAAAATAATTCAAAAAAGGTCTCAGTTGAAAATCGAAACAATATAGGAAAATAACTTATTATCTTATTCAGTTCAAATTGCGCATCATACACAATGGTTGGACCTCACTCTCTCATATCATATACTGTAACCAATTTGGCTCATTTACAACTCGAACTCCCTCAATGTACTCCAAATTACAGGCTTTCACCCATTCACCACCATTGTGCTCCGAGAAGTACTCCAAAGCTCTTCGGTGAAGTTGCACACACGGAGAGTATAATGCTCCCAATCGCCCACATGTTCACCTATTTTGCTCAATTCAATATTCACCAAGCTAGCTTTACTAGTGGCCGGTCCATTGAAGGGGCAAAAAACCCACATGACAATATCTGTGAAAGTTCCTCCTAAAGCCGGTTTTACATGAATGTAGAGCTCGGCACTCTCAATATCACCACTTTTGAGAAAATTTCCTTCATCCTCGTTGTCTGGCAAGTCTATCCAATATTCCCATCATTTCTTCCACCACTACGCAAATTTGAGCCCCTAGAATCAATGGGCTCTCCCTTGACCTTGCCATTTTGATACAAAAGTGCCCCATTTTTAAAAAGCCATGATACCAATTAGGGCAAATAGATTTCATCAGGATGGAAGAACACAGTGGGCTCATAGTGCTTGAATCTGATCTGGATTCGGCATTGCATGTAGAGTCAAATCAAGATTCTTTAAGCAGGCAATGTTTAGCTCATCTCCTGAGTTGTGGTTGGTAGTGTAAAAGAATGTTCCGACACAAACACTTTTAGCCAACATCCCCCTTCAGCTGGGCCTCATGTTCCAAACTAAATGGTGGCTTTGAGAAACTCGAATCTGTCTCAAGTATCATATCACAAGTTTTAGTAGTCTCAATAAGATCAGCTTTCACACATCTAACTTCTTCAACATCTGGCTCATCTGTCTTGCCAGTAACCACATAACCCATGGCTTTATAACTTGCTGGCGATTTTGGCAGCCAGATGTATCCACATCCACTGATGGAAATCTGTACACCAAATTAACGTGTAACCGACAAGCTTTTTAAGAGCTGGAGAGTTTGACTAAGTTTCCTAAAGCCTCTCAAAAAAATATATATAAAAATAAAAATGCATCTATCATTGTAAAAATTAATTGAGCTTTGCCACCAAGTGTGTAACATATCCATGATGAATTCTGAAGATTATGATAGGGTTAGGCTGTTAGGCATGCAACATATTTTAACAAACACAAAAACAACCTTTACAATCTCATCTAACCGGAAGCTTATTGCGAGCAACATTATCTGCTTGCTGAACCATAACATGATATTTTAAATTACAAAGCATTTCACAAGATATGAAATATAATCGCAAAGATCTTTCATATGCACACCATAATTTAGCCAGGGCAAGAAAATTTTGGCTCATTCCAGTTCCTTTAGATATAAATCACACAAATTATATAAATATAAATATAAATATATCACACTAAACTCTAACTAGCAAAACTACTTAAAATGAAGCATTGGTTGCACTAGCTAATTACTCCATCCATAGATACAATAGTCTCCAATCAGACGCATAATTTATAGATTTCAGTGTGGTTCAGACATTCATGAAGTAGTTGCAAACAGCATTACAACATTTAGTAGCCTATTTAAATTGGGGACAATTGTTGCGCCGGAATTCACGCATCGTTCCTTTCTCGCTAAGGCATTGCATGATTGAAGAAAAGGAAAAACAAATGTTATAACTCTGAACAACCTCATATTATGCAACACTAACAACTTGTTCAGTAAAAACACAATCGATAATTTAAATAATTAGTCCATGTTATTCATTCTCAAGTATAAAAAGCAAGAAACGGTTATTATATCACGTGAACAAATATTCACAAGCTCCTAAAATAAACACAATTTACCTTCTTGCAATTCTCATAACATATTCTGTAGTAGTGAGGGTCCTTTTCCAATTCATGCCAAAAGTAATCTACGGGACGGGCAAAACCTGCAGCAGTTGCCTTTTTCTGGGGAGATTTCTCATATTCTGCAATAAAAAGCAAGACCTAACACAATTCAACCATGTAAATAACAAAATTTTTTTGGGTTGAATTACAAATATACCCCTGATTTATCAAAAGTACAAATTTTCTCATAATTTGACAAATTTCAAATATCCCCTGTCAAGGTTTGTCTCTTAATAAAATTAATAGATAATGTAAATTACCTAATTACCCACCAATACCTAAATAAATTTACTCTAATACCTACACCTCCTTCCTCCATTATGCAAACCCCTGTCCACCCTCATCTACTCTCCCTTGCCACCCCCACCCCTTCTTTCGCATGCTCAACTGACACCCTTTTGCAGTCATGGAGGAGAGAGCTAAAACAATTGCCCTCTATATTAGCTTATCTCTCAACTTGTCCTCAATCCCCCTGTAGCGATCTCGATTTCGATCTTTCTTTCATGTTTTGCTACTTCAATTGGGCCGGTCGGAGATCGAGCTGCCCAGTCAGCTCGCGGGGGTCCAGGGGGCAGTGCCCTAGCGATGTTGAGGGGCAGCGCCCCTGAAGCAAAAATGCAAAATGCATTCAAAGTTGCTTGTCCACTCGAGCGGCCGTTTATGCACTCGAGCGGAGAATGTTTGGTTTCAGAAGTTTGACCTGTTTGCAAAAGTACTGGGTTAGTGTATTTGACGCTCGAGCAGACCATGTTATATTACTTCGTGAATCTGATATTTCAGATCACTTTTCAATCCTCTCTCTCTCTAAAACTCTCCAGAATTCCAGATTGGGAGCTTCTCTCTCTAGAAGTCATCTTCTCTCTTTTATTTCTCCAAATCCATTGGGATTTAGACCTAAGTTCTTCACCAAAGTTGGTTATCATCTCGAGGGCTTCGTTGTGTGCGGTGAAGATCGAGTTTCGACACCGTTGATTTTAGGAGTTTCATCGCATTTCTTCTTCAAAACTTGAGGTAGGAATTTTTTTAGAGTTATATATATATGTTTTTGCAAGATCTATATAATTTTCGAAATCATCTTTCGATAGCTTTGAAACTTGATTGTTGATTCAAAAAATTGAGCGATTTTGAAAGTGGGTTTGTCTCTTGTTCTTTTAAAATGATCTTATGGGTTTTGATCTTCGTTAATTGAAGAAAAGATGATTTTGGAAAGTTTTCTTTCAAAAGATTTGAGTTGTATAGTTTTGGTGAGAAAACCTAGAATTTTGGCATTTTTTTTAAGAGAGAAAACCTAGAATTTGGGGATTTTTTTTAAGAGACTGAAAATCCAAGAATGATATTGTTATATTTATTTTGTGAGTCAAAATAAATGGATCTTTGAAAAATTTCTTATTTATATTTATATAAATGATGAATTTCTGGGAATATGAGAATTATTGTTCATTTTGAAAATTATTGTTCAAAACGTTGAAATAGTCTTGAAATAACTAATTGTTGAGGATACTTGAGAAGAGGAAATTGTGTTATTTCTCGGATGATGAATTGGAATAAAACTATTTGTATTCATCTTGTGAAATTGGCATATCAATTCATTTGATTAGATTAAACTTTGAAAATTGATTTGAAAACTTGCATTGAGAAAAGAATGTTGAGAAACAAGTTTTCATGAAATGGTTTTGGGGTAAATACGTTAGTAAATCTTGATAGGTGGTGTAGATGATATTGAATAAGTTGGCCTAAGAGTCCGGGGTGAAAGACCGAAAACCCGCGCGGATAGGTGTCAAGCCTTCCGGTTAATACCGATAAAAATGACAATTTGGTAATGCTTGTATAGTCTACTTGTAGACACCGACCTAGGGATTACCAGAGTCGTATTTACCACCCTTGAAATAAATTGTTAAGTTTTGAACAATTGAAATTGCATGATATCATTGAGCATGATGGTTTTCAAAAGATGAAAATGTGATTTATCTTCAAAAGGACATAGCATGGCATGTGCATTTCATCTCTTGAAACTTGTATAAAATGTATATACTTTGTTAAGAATTTCCTACTGGGCTTTATGCTCACCCTACGGGATTTTTGTGCAAGAAAAGATGTGGTGATCCCACCCAACTAGGGGCGTGAAAGTATGTGTGTTGAGAATACAATGCTCTCATTTTGCTGTGACTCTGTGTGTAAGCCAAGGGCTGTGTTTGTGTGGGTTTGAATAACCGTTTTGTGTAACCAGGCTCTAGCCTTGGAAACTTGTAAACCCTTGGGGGTATTTATTTGTTTATTTACTTGTTATTGGATTAATGTATTGTTGCATGAAGAACTATTGTATCATGTAATGTAAGTTTGGAGATTTATATTCGGTTTTCCTTAAAAGAGCCATGATTGTTGTATTATCATTTGGGCTAGAAATTTGGGGCGTTACAACTTGGTATTAGAGCTACCGGATTTGAATACTTGGAGCTCATGGGAAGTGGTTGTTTAACCACAATGAGTTTATTTAGCATGCTTAGGAAGTGTTATGCATTTTGTGATTATGTGATAACATGTTTATGTGACTAAATGGGTAGATGATTGGACTTTTGAGATGTTGTTTGTGCCTGTTAAATTCCTTGAGGTCTTATTAGAAGGGTACTTGATCAATACTCATTCTACTAAGAATTCTTAGTTTTTTGTGGGACGAATCTCATCATAAGAGTATAATCCATATGTGTTTACATGACTAAGTGCTTATGTGGAGTGAAATTGAATTGTGTATATGGTAGAGAAATATATGGAATTGTTGTAGTCTAACGTGTGAGTCAAGTTACGAGCACATATGAGTTAATATCCTTAATTATTTCTCTTGTGTTCTTTATTAGGATGTCAAGAAGGGGTCAAGTCCATGGTGGTAGTGGCGAAAGGTGTGGTAGGGCTCGCCAAGGTGTGCATGAGGTACCGGTCCATAGGGTTCCAGTGCAAGAAAAAGGGTTTGGCCAAGCTAATATGGCTGAGCAAGCAGGCCAAGCTAATGTGGCCGAGCAGGTGAGACAAGCAGGTCAAACCGCAATTGGGGCCCTGGCTCGAGAAATGGCAGGGGTTTTAAGAGAGTCTAAGAACTTGTTGAGGGTGGAAAATCAAGCCCAAGAGAACACCGCGGAGTCAATGGCGAGTTTCCTTACTAGAGAGTTGTTACGGGCCAAACCGGATGAGTTCCATGGTGGTCCCAAGCCCAAGAAAGCGGATGAGTGGCTCGAACAAACTATGAAGACATTTGAGATGCTTCACATCGAAGATAGTGAACTAAGAGTGACTCTAGTGAGTTACTACCTTAAAGGAGACGCGGGTCAATGGTGGAAATATGCCAAGGGTAGAGTGGAGCCGACATGGGAAGCCTTTGCGGTTGCTTTCCAAGATAAGTACATACCTCTCACTGCTAGAGAGAGATTAAGGCAAGAGTTTAAAGACCTCAAACAACTCGACATGCCCGTGGCCGAGTTTGAGGCGGTCTTCTCTAGTTTGTCCAAATTTGCACCAGAGTTGGTGGCAATGGAAGAGCGTCGTTGCATTGAATTTGAAAAGAAATTGAAAACAAAAATTATGTTCAAGCTTGTCGGAAATATGATTCGGGAATATGACCATCTTGTAGAGACGGCAACACATATAGAAATTTCTATACAAGCCAAGGAGGAGAGGCTTCGGAGTTCAAGGTCTAGGGGCCAAGAGTCTCAAGGAGACTATAGACAGAACAAGAAAAACAGGAACACCTATCCATCCCAGTCCCAACCACAGCAGTCTAGATCCACTTTTCCTTTACCTAGTGCGGGTCTGGGAAAAAGTGCATCGAGTAGCTTCTCGTGTTTCAAGTGTGGCCAACCGGGTCACAAATCCTTCTCATGCCCACAGAAGGGAGGAGGGCAGTTAATGTTACCACCACCTAACCGATCTCAAAGTCAATCTCAGTCTCAGAATAAAGGTCAAGGGTTTAATTGTTATCAGTGTGGTCAGTCAGGGAATATGAAGGGAACTTGCCCATAATTGGGAGGCGCATCGGGCGTATCAGGGTCGAGGCAGACTCAGAGCCACTAGCAGGCTCAATCAGTCCAAGCTTCGCGAGTTAATTAGGGAGCCACTTCGGCTCAATCAATACAATAGGCCTACGCTCTGAGATGGGAGCAAGTTAATCAAGGGCCACAGGGGCGTGTGTATACTGTTACCGTGCCAGAGCAGTTGCCAGAATCCTCAGTTGTGAGAGGTATTTTTGTTGTGTGTAATTCTTTGGCTAATGTATTGATGACACGGGTGCGTCTCATTCATTTATATCTACTGCATTTGCTTCTGCATTGGGGTTAGAGGTAGCACGATTAGTGCCTCCACTCAGAGTAGAGTCACCTGTTGGGGGTACAGTTGATTTAGACCGGGGTTGTCGTGATTGTGAAATAGAAGTTGCTAGGCGTCGACTTCCATTTGCTTTTGTGTTGCTAGATATGTTGAGTTTTGATGTCATTTTAGGCATGGACTGGCTGTGTTCTTACCAAGCTGTGATTGATTGTTACCGTCAGAGAGTTACGGTGTGCACTTCGAGCGTGATCGTTTCTATTTTTTGGGAAACCGAGTTGATAGAGCCTTGTCACCAGTTGTTGACCCTCGTAGTAGGAGCAAACTTAGTGGCCTTCTTGCAACTCTCTTGGATAGTGAGAGTGACGGGGCTCGTGTTGAGTTACCAAGGATAGTTTGTGAATACCCGGATGTCTTTCTAGAAGATCTTACTAGTTTAACACCTCACCGAGAGATCGAGTTCTCCATTGAATTGGTGCCTGGCACGGCACCGATTTCCATGTCACCGTATAGATTTGCACCCACCGAATTACATGAGTTGAATATTCAACTCTAAGAACTTTTAAATAAGGGCTTCATTCGCCCTAATACATCGCCTTGGGGAGCGCCGACTCTCTTTGCGAAGAAGAATGATGGGTCAGCAGTTGTGTATTGATTACCGCAAGTTGAATAGAGTTACAGTTAAGAACAAGTATCCTCTACCCAGAATAGATGATTTGTTTGACCAACTTAGAGGGTCTCGTTGCTTCTCAAAAACAGATTTGAGGTCGGGGTACCATCAGTTGAGAGTCCGGGAGGAGGACATTCAGAAGATGGCCTTTCATACTCGTTATGGCCACTATGAATTCCTTGTAATGCCTTTTATGTTGACCAATGCACCGGCTTCCTTTATGGATTTGATGAACAGAATTTTTCAGGAACACTTGGACCGTTTTGTGGTCATCTTTGTGGATGACATCTTGATTTATTCAACCTCTGAAGAGGAACACAAGACTCACTTGGGGGTAGTGCTGGGTTTACTTAGTGAGCACCAATTATATGCCAAATTTGAGAAATGCGAGTTTTGGTTAACAAAGGTGAAGTTTTTGGGGCATGTAGTGTTTAGAGAGGGAGTAACTATGGACTCCTCAAAGATAGATGCCGTATAGGTTTGGTAACAACCCAAGAATGTTTTTGAAATCCGGAGTTTCTTGGGATTAGCAGGGTATTATCGACGTTTTGTAAGGGACTTCTCTAGACTAGCGACTAGCTGCACCTTTGACTAGGTTGACTAGAATGGGTATCAAATTTGTATGGAGTGAGGCTTGTGAAAAGTCATTCCAAGAGCTTAAGACTAGATTGACTACCGCACTGGTTTTGATAATTCCGGAAAGGGGTTTGAATTACACTATCTATTGTGATACGTCCGGGGATGGACTTGGTTGTGTCTTGATGCAAGAGGGAAAAGTTGTGGCCTACGGTTCACGACAATTGAAAACTCATGAGAAAAATTACCCCACCCATGATCTAGAATTAGCAGCGGTGATTTTTGCTTTGAAAATTTGGAGGCATTACTTGTACGGTGAGAAGTTTGAAGTCTTTTCCGATCATAAAAGTCTAAAGTATTTATTTTCTCAAAAAGACTTGAATTTACGACAACGGGGTAGATGGAATTTATGGAGGATTATCACTTTGAGTTACACTATCATCCAGGGAAGGCCAATGTGGTGGCCGATGCTTTGAGTCGAAAATCTGTGAGTAGTTTGGCAAGTGTGGCCATTCGGGAATGGGATATGCTAGATGTTATTGGCAAGTTGATTTGCACTTGGGTGAGTCTGGAGAGAGTGCTACCTTGTTTACTTTGAATGCTCAACCTACCTTGGTTAGTAAGATCATAGAGGCACAACGAGGAGACCGTGATATGGAATCAATCCATGTTAAGATTTCCAATGGGAAGGAAGAGAAAGGTTTGAACGTTCACTCGGATCTGAGTGTACGTTACCTAGACCGTTTGTTTGTACCAGAATCTTGTAGAGAGGAAGTACTTCGGGAGTTCCATCACTCACGTCTTGCGGTACACCTGGGAGGCACTAAAATGCATCATGATCTTAGTCGTCAGTTTTGGTGGAGGGGTATGAAACGGGATGTCGCTTTATTTGTATCGAAGTGCCTTACTTGCCAACAAGTGAAGGTCGAACACCAAAGACCAGCGGGTTTGTTACAACCCTTACCGATAGCCGAGTGGAAATGGGAGCATGTTACCATGGATTTTGTAGTTGAACTTCCTAGAACACAGCGAGGCAATGATGCCGTTTGGGTGATTGTTGATAGGTTGACTAAGTCTATAAATTTCATTCCGATGTGCACCAGCGACTTAGTTGAACGCTTGGCAGAGTTGTACATTAGAGAGATAGTTCGACTTCATGGAGTCCTTGTGACTATTGTGTCGAATATGGATCCTCATTTTACTGCCCGGTTATGGCAAAGCCTTCAAGAGACGTTGGGAACTAAGTTGACTCTTAGCACCGCTTATCATCCTCAAACCGATGGACAGTCGAAACGTACCATTCAGATTTTGGAGGACATGCTTAGAGCTTGTGTCCTTGATTTTAAGGGGCCTTGGGAAAAGCACTTACCATTGATTGAGTTTGCTTACAACAATAGTTACCAAGCTAGTATTGGGATGGCACCATTTGAGGCCTTGTATGGCCGACCTTGTAGATCACCGGTTTGTTGGGCCGAAGTGGGTGATGCACCATTACTGGGTCTGGAAATTGTTAGAGAGACAACCGAGAAAGTTGTTCTCATTCGGAAGAGGTTAACTACAACCCAAAGCCGACAAAAAAGTTATGCCGATAAGAGGAGACGACCTTTATCTTTTGAAGTTGGTGACCATGTGTTTCTAAAAATCTCACCAAGGTGGGGTTTGATGAGATTTGGTAAGAGTGGTAAATTATCTCCAAGGTTCATTGGGCCTTTTGAGATCTTAGAGCGAATTGGGGAAGTAGCATACCGGTTAGCTTTACCGCCACAACTTTCAGGAGTTCACAACGTATTTCATGTATCTATGCTTAGAAAGTATGAACCCGACCCTTCTCATGTTCTTGAATGGGTTGACTTGGAGGCAGATGAGGATGTCTCTTACGAAGAATGACCGGTTCAAATATTAGATACCTGGGAGCAAGTGCTACGGGACAAAACTATACCGTTGGGTAAAGGTGTTGTGGAGACACCATGGGGTTGAAGAAGCGACGTGGGAATAGGAGGCGAAAGTCCGCTCTAAATATCCAAATTTGTTTAAAAATGCTTAAGTTGCTTTTCTTTGTAATATTCCATAGTGTTGAGGGAAACGTATTTAAAGTTGTTAACCACATATTGATATGTGCGTTGTTGTTTTAAGCATAAGGTTGTTGAGAGTTGCCATTCTTTTTAGGAAATTTCATGTTTATGCATATTTGGGAGGTTGTTGTTAATGAGATAACCATGGTGGAAATGGTGGAATTTGGTTGAAAGTTAGTATTGTGATTTGAAAATGAAATAGCATGGCTTTGATCGCTAGAAACCCCTTTGGTTGGGTAGTTTGATTTGAAATTTTGGGGACGAAATTCTTTAAGGGGGGAAGGTTGTAGCGATCCCAGTTTCGATCATTCTTTCATGTTTTGCCACTTCGACTAGGCTGGTCGGGGATCGAGTTGCGCTGTTAGCTCGCGGGGGTCCAAGGGGTAGCGCCCCTTGGCGGGTTCGAGGGGCAGCGCCCCCAAAGCAAAAATGCAAAATGCATTCGAAGTTGCTTGTCCGCTCGAGCAGCCGTTTATGCGCTCGAGCGAAGAATGTTTGGTTTCAGAAGTTTGACCAGTCAGCAAAAGCAGTGTATTTGACGCTCGAGTGGGGCTTTCCACGCTCGAGCGGACCATGTTATATCAGTTCATGAATCTGATATTTCATATCACTTTTTCAGTCCTCTCTCTCTCTAAAACTCTCCAGAATTCCAGATCGGGAGCTTCTCTCTCTAGAAGTCATCTTCTCTCTTTGATTTCTCCAAATCCATTGGGATTTAGACCTAAGTTCTTCACCAAAGTTGGTTATCATCTCGAGGGCTTCGTTGTGTGCAGTGAAGATCGAGTTTCGACACCATTGATTTTGGGAGTTTCATCTCATTTCTTTTTCAAAACTTGAGGTAGGGATTTTCTTAGAATTATATATATGTTTCTGCAAGATCTATATGATTTTCGAAATCATCTTTCGATAGCTTTGAAACTTGATTGTTGATTCAAGAAGTTAAGCGATTTTGAAAGTGGGTTTGTCTCTTATTCTTTTAAAATGATCTTATGGGTTTTGATCTTCGTTGATTGAAGAAAATATGATTTTGGAAAGTTTTCTTTCAAAAGATTTGAGTTGTATAGTTTTGGTGAGAAAACCTAGAATTTGGGAAAAAAAATTAAGAGACTAAAAATCCATGAATGATATTGTTATATTTATTTTGTGTGTCAAAATAAATGGATCTTTGAAAAATTTCTTATTTATATTTATATAAATGATGAATTTATGGGAATATGAGAATTATTGTTCATTTTGAAAATTATTGTTCAAAACGTTGAAATAGTCTTGAAATAACTAATTGTTGAGGATACTTGAGAAGAAGAAATTGTGTTATTTCTCGGATGATGAATTGGAATAAAAGTATTTGTATTCATCTTGTGAAATTGGCATATCAATTCATTTGATTAGATTAAACTTTGAAAATTGATTTGAAAGCTTGCACTGAGAAAAGAATGTTGAGAAACAAGTTTTCATGGAATGGTTTTGGGGTAAATACGTTGGTAAGTCTTGATAGATGGTGTAGATGATATTGAATAAGTTAGCCTAAGAGTCTGGGGTGAAAGGCCGAAAACCGGTGCGGATAGGTGTCTAGCCTTCTGGTTAATACTGGTAAAAATGACAATTTGATAGTACTTGTATAGTCTACTTGCAGACATCGACCTAGGGATTACCAGAGTCGTATTTACCACCCTTGAAATAAATTGTTAAGTTTTGAACAATTGAAATTGCATGATATCATGGAACATGATGGTTTTCAAAAGATGAAAATGTGATTTATCATTAAAAATGGCATAGCATGGCATGTGCATTTCATTTCTTGAAACTTGTGTAAAATGTATATACTTTGTTAAGAATTTTTTACTAGGATTTATGCTAACACTACGGGATTTTTATGCAGGAAAAGATGTGGTGATTCCACCTAACTAGAGGCGTGAAAGTATGTGTGTTGGGAGTACAATACTCTCATTTTGCTGTGACTCTGTGTGTAAGCCAAGGGCTGTGTTTGTGTGGGTTTGAATAACCGTTTTGTGTAACCAGGCTTTAGCCTTGGAAACTTGTAAACCCTTGGGGGTATTTATTTGTTTATTTACTTGTTGTTGGATTAATGTATTGTTGCATGAAGAACTATTGTATCATGTAATGTAAGTTTGGAGATTTATATTCGGTTTTCCTTAAAAGAGCCATGATTGTTGTATTATCATTTGGGCTAGAAATTTGAGGCGTTACACCCCCGTTGTTCCTTTTCATTTTCTCCCATTTTATCATACCACCATTTGCAATTAGCTAAACACATACTATTTTCTCACGAGATGAAGTTGTTGGAACCTAAGTAGCACAGACACATATATGCCAACATTCCAATTTTCCAAAAATGTAGAACACGTCATGCTTGAAAAATGTTAAAATTTTATATTTTTTACAAATTTATTATGTGTCATATACAGTGTTTTAAAAGGCGCGTACAAGCGTGAGGCGCAACGAGGCACAACCTTGCACTTTGAATTGGTCAAGGCGAGGCACAATATGCAAGGCGCGGGCTTTTTTTTTAGGCATGAGGCGTAGTCTTCATGGGCTTTACGTATTTTTTTTACTCGAACTATTGATTAAGTGCTTTTCATTTCTTGTTTGAATTGCAAATTAGAAGCTTAGTAGTTTTGAACTTTTTGTGGACGATCTTAAAACTTGAGGTTTTTGGTGCATGTGAATGTGATACTTTTTTATATTTTTTGTTGGATATTATATTTTTAGTTTTTAGAAGATTGAATGTTATGTTTATCAATAATTTGAAATGGTGAAGCTTGCTTAGTTATTTTTGGAATTCTTTTGCTTGGTTTGGGTTTTCTAAAAACACTTTTTAGGAAATTCTATTTTTTTGTTTTCTATATATATTTTTTTTGTTTTTACTGATTTTTTTAATATTTTAAGCAATTGTTTTAATTTTTAAACACACCTAACATAAATACACTTAAAAAGTATAATTTTCGTGAAAAAAAATCTTTAAAACTAAATACCAAAAATACCAACAACAAAAAAAAACAAAAATTCAGTATATTTTTCATATTTTGTGTATTTATTAATTTTTTGAAATATTTTTTCACAAATATTTTACTTTTTAGATACATCTAAGTAAGGTGCATCTAAAAAAGTAAAAAATGCTTAAAAATTTAAAAATATTTACTAAAAACAAAAAAACACGAAAAACAAAAAAACTCAATTTTCAGAAAACTGAAACCAAACACGCTGATATATATTTGTTATGTTAAAAAGTTTGCCTATTTTATTATTTTGCTTTTCTTTTACTATTGTGCCTCGCTTTGGTGAGGCGCACACCTCGCCTTGCCTTGCGCCTCATGCTTAGGCTATAGGAGATCTTATCATCTCGGTGCACATAGAGCCTTTTAAAACACTGGCCATATATACAAATAACTTATTCAAAGATAATTAAAAAAAAATATAACACAACTCTAATCAAAATAAAATAAAATAAAATAAAATAATACATTTCATAGTTTGAATATCAAGATATCATTCACATGAAAATTACATAATTAACTAATGCAAAACGCTGTTATATAAAGGGGTTTATTGCATAGGACTTCAAAAATGGATGCAATAAATGTCGCCAAAAGTGTTTGCAAAGTGTTGGTTAAATGTCTGATATTATGAATTTAATTTTTAATTAAAACAAGATGAAGTGTCAGACACACTTTTAGGAGTATCCAAAGCATCTCGGTGTTAGACATAACACACTTGTTGGTGACTAGTTCGGTGGTGAATACATTGTGTTGTTGGTAACTAGTTTGGTGTGGGTTTGAGCAAGAAGTGAGTGCGTTTTGGCAACGAGGTTAAAGATGCACACCAGGAACACGCTTCAGTCAGTGGTAAATCCGAAAATCTCGTTAAGGGGGGCCGAATTATATATAAATTGACCACAAAATTTATTCTGTTAAATTCTTACTAAAGTTTCATATTTATAAGAATAAAAATTGAACATTATTATTAAATTCGCAAAAAAAAATATTCAAACAATAAACACTTAACATTCATGAAACAAAAAGTATGTACAAAATAAAAACATAAAAATAATAACATATACTAAATACTTTATCACACCAATCATAGCCATATTGGTCGTAGCTAACACCAACTTGAGTCATCAAATACCAATTTGGTCATAACCAAAGTCACTACAATAAGTCGTAACTAAAACCACTTTTACAAATAATCAAATATAATAATGAGACTTAACCAATTTTTATTTAATAATTTGTTAGCCTTACTAAGACAATGGCCTATAACAAAAAACCACAACTCGTAACCAACACCAATTTAGACCATAATTAGCATATGGCATACACCATGTGTATTGTATCATAACCCTAACTAAAGCAAATTGAGATTTTTGAGGGGCCAACTCTTTACAAGTTACGAAACCAAGAGCAAATATGGCATTTTTTACAAGAATTTTAAAATGTTTGAAGGGCCTTGGAAGATACTTGCCAAAAGTTCGATACATTGTCTTGCAAGGATGTGGCCTTACTAGTGTTTGCAATTTGCAATCATTAACAGAGTTGTATATGAATTTATATGAGAGTATATAATATTGAAAATAAAATGAAATCCATTTGTTTTCCTTAGGGGGTGTGGTTGAGGGAGGAAGAGAGGGAGAAAGGACGAGAATAGGAAAGACAGAGAGCGAAAGGAGCAAAGTGTTTAGGTAAGTTGAAAAATAAAATTGCTAACATCATCTACTTTTGTTAGTTGACCTAAAGGTTGACTAACAAAGAATTGTCATGTGATTTGAAACCTCGAGGGGCAGTATTTATTTTCTAGAACCTCAAGGGGTGTATTTATAACTTTCCAAACATTTTCTAAATAAAAATAAAATGAATAAACATAAATCAACACCACTATAGAAGTTTGAAAGCTTTAATTGGAAAATGAAATAAATAGTAGCAAGAAATCAAAAGGTCAAACTTACCCTTTAGAATTTGGTCCAAACTTTGAACACTTGAGATTGCATACATGATGCATGAGGGGGGGAGGAGGGGTGGGGAACCTGTAAATAACTGAAATATGACATTTATAAAGATCATCGAGGTAACATTAGGCTGCTTGTGCCATCAAACAAGTGTCGATGACTTTGAGGATGAGAAATCCAATTACAGCATACAATGTTAACATTAATACAAACAAGCTTTTCCAAACAAACAAATATATATAATAAAAAAAATTTTAAAAAAAAAAAAAAAAAAACCACAGTCAACCCAAACCAATATATATATTAAACAAAAGACTCTAGCTGGCCACTCCTTGTCAAAATTATTCGAAGCTTCTGTCTAAAAGAATTTCCAATGATAAGCTTCTAACTGAGATTTCGCGTTGGCTTATTGGAGATGGAACTTAAACTCACCTTTGGACAAATAACTGGTTGTTGGATAAGTCATTAATAGAATATGCCACAGTGACTCATCTTTGCTGTCCTAAAAACTTAAAGACTCTTTCAGATTTCAGGCCAATCAGTCTTCATAACTTTAGTTACAAGGTGATCATGAAGATCCTATCCAACAAGCTAAATTGACTTCTTCCTATCATAATCTCGAACACCACTCTCCCGTACCACTAATACAAAACACACACACACACACACAAAAGAATATATATATTAACTAACTTACTTTAAATGTACAGGCAGCCTCAAGGAAGTTGGTAGGAGAATGGTTATGGACCTGTGATGATGAGTGCACCCCTTCAGCCGCCTTAAAGACAAGTTTGGTGATAGACTGAGATCACAATTCCTAATGAACATAACAAAATCCTTCATACTTCAAGTAACTTAACCCCATTAATCTTCTTTGAAACTACCGTAATATTAAAGTCACCACTAACACAACAACTGGGAGAGCTCAACACATAAAGAGCAACTAACTCCTCCTAAAGGAAAGCTATTAACCTAGTAGGATTGTTTGGGCTATAAACACTGGAAAACCCCACTCACTCCTAAATCCTTCCCCCCTCCTCTTCATGGTTGCCAGATTCCCCTTCCATAAGTCCCAAGTAATTAACGGCAGCATTAGAATTGCAGCCATCAACTAGTATAAGATCCTTACTAGGAAAAAGAATATCATCTCAAGCCCCAATGCAAGCATTTCTCAGAGGATTGGAAGGTGTTAGAGATTCAGTATCAAAATTAACCTTTGGCAAGAAAAAATGAAAAAAAAAAAAAAAGATGTGCAAGCATCACAATTCCAATCCACTTTGTTTTGACGATCAACACAGCCAAAAATGGAAAGCAATAATGCCCCTTCAAAGCCAAGTACTCATATTATCATACCCATTTGATTCACATACATTAAGATCCATTTCAATGGTGAAAAGATCATTACCATCTGTTCCCTCGTTTCCTTTTTGTATCAATCCTAATGAATGATTTTCCCCTTGTTCTTGGTCAGAAGCATTGTTGAATAAAATCACTGTATCAAAGTTGGACTCTTGCAACATTGAGATCAAGTCTTTGTTGTGATCATCGCCATCCAAAGACTCATCTAAGAAGTCATCAGGTTCACCATAACCCCCAAATTTTGTCAATGCTTGACAACCACCAAAATATCCTTCATCAACGTCTTCCCCATGAATTGATTGAATACCCCCGCCATCATCACAAAAATCCTCTCGATCAAGATCATCCTTCATAAAGCCTTTATGCATAGCCATCAACATCTCTTTGCAACTTTTCACTAACCAGATCACCAAGCTCGAGCCATCTTTCTTGTTCTTGAAGCAACTGAAGATTTTCTATTAGAGAAACACCATCAAGAAGTCTCACTTCCGACTTATCAAACCATATTGATCAAATAAAACAGGACCATCAATAACCTTTATAACTCATAAGAAACGTTACCCCACCTTATCAATGGTTTAAAAGGCCAAAGCTTGCATGCTTGCATGCTTGCATGATGTCTCCACAAATATAGGTATTTTTATGTAATTATTGTAGCACACCTCTCCCCCCACCCCGAAGCCAGCAGTTTTCTTTCCATTCAAGATGTTTTGTTTACAACAAAATTACAAATTACTAACATTATCAGCTCCAAATGAATAGACTAAGATAGTTTGGATATGTACAACGAAGTTTGGTAGAGGCAACACTAAGATAATGCAATAGAATTATTGCTAGTGGAAATGCTAAGGGAAGGGGAAGACCTCGATTGACATGTAATACAATGGTGAAGAAGGATATGAATTCACTTAGCATATGGCCCACGTAGCCGACCCCAATTGATTGGGACAAAAGGTTTGATTTGGTTAAGTACCATATAAGTTTCACCCCAAATTCCGGATACAAAATTCCCATATACTATGAATCAATAATAATTGGCCCACATTTTTTAGCATGCATTCTCTATTAAATTACCAGAAAACCACCTAACAAGTTAGCATTAATCACAGCTTTATAAATTGGGATTCATGTCTAGTTTCCAAACCTAATCATTTCAGCTCACCATAGGTTTCTCATTTTTACTTTCTCCCTTCTTAATATTACACTGTTGTATCCATTCATCAAATTTACACCATGTTTTCTCCTCTTTGTTTCTTTATCTTTCTTTAGAAAGTAAACTTATTTAATCACAACCCAAATAGCTTGCATTACATGTTTTCTAAACCTTAAGATCCAACTTTCACCAATCCTAATCCTGAGATTCTTTTTACCACTAATCCATCACACACCCCCCCCCCCCAAAAAAAAAAAAAAAAAAAAGAGAAACCTTAATAAAGTTCATAATTGAAATTTATGCAAGCCGCTTTTTTGATAAGCAATAGTAACTATAATTTCAAAGCAAAAGTAGTCTACATTGTACAAGACTCAAAGCAAACAAGTTTATTAACTCAATTGCCTCCCAAGAAAATCAAAAATAAAATGAATCCAATAAATACAGTAAATTAGAAGGCCTACAACCATCTAATGACATCCCAAAAAAAAGTGATCAGGCGAATACGGACATGATTTTGTCAGCACGTGCTACTCCCACGAACAATCCCCCCAAAAAACAAAACCTTAGAACATGGAATTTTGCGTTTCAATGGATCAAAAGTCATAATAGAATAGATAATGACACCTTTAAATACAATCCTATACAACGATTGAACCTTCTTAGTTTTCCTTTTAGAATTGGTATGGAACTCTTGGTTTGTATGAAATATGGTATAGAGTTTCTTACATAATTAAAATGCAGAACCATCTTACTACAAGCGCCAAGAAATCATCGTTTTATTCTTTAATATTTAATGGCAAAAGTGGCACCTCACGGGAAACAAGAAAGTTTCTAGATATGCATACAAATCCCACTTACGTTCAAGACAAGATGCCTTCGTTTTGCTAATTTTTTCAGTGTTTGGCATCGTAAGTGGTTGGAGTTGTGCTCTTGCACTGCATAATAGAGAAAGGAAAAATATTAGTACAACCACTGTACTTAAAAAGAAAATTGAAAAGGAAAACATAAAAGCTCTCCAAACACTCTTTTAGATAAAACTAAAATCTTTGCATTAGGAAAATTAAATCTTTGGATTCAAGCCATAAACCTACAACTCATTCTGGTGCAGGACGGGACAAAGAAAGGGAGAAGAACTCAAAGTCGGCCACAGCGTTTTACTCTCAAATAATATTCTCAATATTGAATATTACAATGTCAAAACCCTAATATTTATATAACCAAAGTCTTATATTCTAATTAGGAAACCTAACCAATTAATATTCCTAGCTAACTTTATTCAATTAAATCCCAGTAAATAATAATAATAAACTACCAATTAGAATTATGGAACCAAAAAGACTTTGGACCTGTGGCCTTCAACATTGGCTTCCAAATCCAATACTTGCCATCTAACCAATCAAGGGCTGCGCCGTCACATGTTCAACTAAGAAAAGAGCCAACAACTACCATATCACCAATAACCATTCCCAATGACACTGAACTGTGAAAAATTGTACCTCTTCCTATTCTTTGTCTACATTGTCACATGGATCTGGCTCTGCC
Organism: Camellia granthamiana; assembly: GCA_036172215.1. Classification (NCBI taxonomy): domain Eukaryota; kingdom Viridiplantae; phylum Streptophyta; class Magnoliopsida; order Ericales; family Theaceae; genus Camellia; species Camellia granthamiana. The sequence continues at coordinate 182,660,767 of CM069903.1, forward strand.
ATTCCTGGAAAATTTGTCAAGTTCTTGCTTAGAGCAGATAAACTCAATATGACTGCAACATTTCTTGTAACTACAAAGACAGAGAACACAAGGTTCAAGGTAAACATGTAAACAATATATCATAACCGTAAAATAAAAAGGAAGAAAGCTAGAGAAGTAGCTGAAAGCCGATCGCTACTTCCCTTAGAAATGAAAAGCAGGGAAGTCACTAGAAGTGATTGAGCAACTTCATTTAGTATGACAAAAGTGGTTCACACTAAACTCCTTGAACCAGAAGAAGCTGAAGAAGATTTTTCTGCAAAAGACATGAGCAACAAATTTGAGAAGGAAAACACGGAAAGACAATATCAAAAACAATTAACCCATGACATGTATTAGTTAAACTAAAGCATAAAAACATCTTGAATTGCACTTCCAACAGCACACATCATTCCACAACCAAGGCATGCCGTATTGGCCAAGCACTCGGATTCATAACATCAATTTGCAACATAGGTTGAGGTTGTAAAAAACATAGAAGTTCAACAAAGAACTTTTATTAAAATATATCCACAAACACAGACTGAGAAAAAAATGTCAATGATAAAAGCAAAACTAGTGATAAATCAAGCATAGAAAGTAACTAACAATATTTGTTTTTAATTTTTGGTTTCCAACATGCTGCAAGTTGTACCTTTTGCGAGAAGATCAAAAAGACACTGAACTTTTTTAAAAAAACCTCTACCATTTTGAGCAAATGGTTTCAGATAACAAAAAGCACAAATAGGTCGAAATAGGCAAAAAAATATATATAATTAAATTATGTTCAAAACAAATAGTGACCTCCACCACGAAAAAAATGAGCCATGACTCCTTATCAACAGGAAGCAAGGTAGTAAGACAGGATTGTTGTTTTGGGATTCTACTAGCCTAGATAAGATCATGGATCATCAAATCAAGAATCATAAGATACTAGAAGAAATTAAAAAAATGTATAACAAATTTTTATATGATTAATGAATACTATCAAAACTCAGAGAGAATGCACTTGAATAATAATAAATTAATTAATTAAAACTATGTTTAAAAAAAAAAAAACAAAATCAATCAGATAAACATTCACAAATTGACCTAAACAAACTTGAAGATTTGTGAATTATAAATGTCGGTATGAGAAATCATAAGCTCTGATAAATTCATAAAAAGCAGAGAAGTTCATAAGCATTGTAAATCACAACCATAACTCATTCGTCAACAGAGGGCCAAAATTAATCATTAACAAGAAAAATAAGACCAAAAAATACAGAAATTGTAATTCTATTGGTAAGAAGAGGCGGAGAAGATCGGCTTGGATCTCAAACCTAAAGGGGAAAAACCGGGAAAACAAAAACGCTGAACACGAAGAAAAAAGATCTCAACCCTAGCCTGAAAAAAAATGTTCTTTCTTTCTAACGATTTTCTTCAAATTACGCCTTGCATTGCATGCCTCGTGTTGTGATACATATACTGCTCTTTCTATATTCTCCCAAAGAGTACTCCCATTATTATATTAGGTTTATTACACTTTATAATATTTTTAAACTATCCTCAAATTAATATAATTTATTCTTATATTTTTATTATAATTTTAATCTTATTTTTCTTTAAATGGATAAATTACGCTTTTTTTTATTTTTTATTTTTAAGTTTCATATGTTTTCACTTTAATCCTTAAAAGGGTGATTTACGTGTGGGTCTTAATAAGGGAATTTATTATCTGACAGGTTCATATGATAATTAATGGTATTTTTTTTTATCAAATACTATTAAAAAATGTTACTAATGGTTAATTTTCGCAACTGTTTAAAAATTTTGTCATAAAAAATATCACTAATTATAAGTTTGAGCGACAATTTAAAAAAATCGTCACAAAAAATATCACTAATTTTTAATTTTCAGAGGCAATTTGAAAATTTTGTTACTGCAAAACATCAAGAATTGTAAGTTTTAGGGACAATTTATAAAATAGTGATAAAAAAAAGTCACTAATTGTCAAATTTTAGCGACGTGCAAAAAAATCACAAAAAAATATTTTTAATGACGATTTACTAGCATTTGTTTTTAATAGGACTTGATGAGAATTAAAATCTAACTATTAGAACCTATTGGTAATTTACCCAAATATGTATTTTTACTATAACTCCTATTATTTGGGGAAAAAAATATAATTTAGAAAAATTTTAATATACACACCCTTAGTTTAACTAGTGAAAAATAGATAGTGTAGTTAGAGTTGCTCTTAAATATGTACTCTTAGTTATATTATTTTCTTTTGTAGTTATTAGTTATGCATCATTTTGTATTTAATTATACCATTTTTTTTATTTATGATTCAGAAAATATAAAATTATATCATTTTATTTTTTAGTTATAATATGATATACACTTTTTTTCATAGGGTTTTCTTACAACTTATTTCTAAATCAATTTCAATCTAAATTAGACAAAAAATAAATATAAAACCAAATTGATAGTTACGTGATATAAAATAATTAACTTACAGTTAACATCCATTAAAGGATATTTTGGAAAGATAATTAAAAACTGACTTTTTAACATTTTTAAGCTTTTTTTTGAAAAAATGTTTAAAAAATGAGAAATAATTTAACTCAAAATAAATTAAAAACTGATTTTTATTTTTATTTTTTTTCTTCCCAAGTTAGGCCTAAGTTCATAAATTAAGTTGCTAGACGTGGTATAAAACGATCTAACTTGCTTTTCTTGTTTTGTTGTATTTTATCAATGCACCCCAACTTTCATCAACTTTTTAATATTAAAAAAATATCATTTTGGTAACCATGTATTGTTGAATGACATAAAAATAAAAAATCTTATGACTCAAAATTCAAAATCTAAATAAAAACCTAAATCCAAATCTAAATTACAACATATATCATTCTCTCTCTCTCTCTCTCTCTCTCTCTGATTTATCAATGTGTAATATTTTGAATCATTATTATCAATGGAATCCAAATGATTTTTAATGCTGTGTGGTTGGGAGATTTAGGGAAGGTTTTGGAAAGAAAAAGAAAAAAGGTGTGTGAAATTAGATGAAATTTAAGTGTACGAGTGCGAAATAATCTTTTCGTATGATCCTGTTGATTAAGTTTGCACTCCTCCAAACAACGTTGTTTTGCCACCTGAAAACACAAACGTGAGCTAACCTATATAATCCTATTGATCAAGTTTGCACTCCTCCAAACAATGTTGCTTTGCCACCTGAAAACACAAACGTGAGCTAATCGGCGGGTGTGTGCCAGAAACCCCTCCGATGCCTAAGACAGCAACTAGACAATAGACAATAAGCTCTGTGTATTCTAGAGTAAGAATTGTGATACTTGTACATAGGTCCTGTTATGAACTTTTATAGATTCTGCCTGGCATAATCCTAGTAGGATTCCAACTCTCCTTATAAGAGTCCTCCTAGGAATCACACTCCCAGTGAAGAGTGTCTATCCTGATAACACTCTACTCAGGCTCCGTTTGGGGACTTACCTTTTTAGCCAATTAGCCAAAAAGTTACTAAATTAGCCAAAAAGCCAACAACTCATACCAAAAAGTCAAAGATTCTCTTTTCTCTCTACTTTTTGCACATCTTTTCGTAATTAGCCAAAAAGTCATCCCAAACATACAAATTTTTTTTTACCTACCTTTTTAACCAAATAGCCAAAAAGTTACTAAATTAACCTGTTCCCAAACGAGGCCTCACTACCAACCAAGTGAGATGGTTTGCACAATCTTAGTATAACTCTATGCAAAGTCCTCCTAGGAGTCTCATACCCAAGGATAATACTTATCCTCAAAACACCCTCATCACTACAAGCCAAGTGAGATGGCCACTCTCTTATGCTCGGATATACATTCTTGACCGAGCTGCCTTATCTCGGTCCCCTATCGTTCAGGCCGTGTGATCGAAAGCCGATTTACCAAATTGCACCCTGCCGAGCTACACATAGCTCGGCCCTCTCCATTGACAACATCTCAGTCCAATAAAGGACTACCTTCAGATAGCTAGGTCCAGCCCCAAGCAACCCATCTCTGACCGACCAGTGTCTTCTTAGCCCAAGACCGAGTTACATTAGCTCTTATCTCAGCCCATTGCGCCGCCTGACTTCCAAAGAAGACTTTTCCTAGCTCGACCCAATTTGTTTACAAATTACTCTCTCAGTAAGTATATTTTATTCACATTTCACTTAACTTTTCCATTTCCTTTTTCAAACCCTTCTAAAATCCCCCAACTAAATGTAGCGTAAATGAATCATAAGATCCTTTCTCGATCTTTCTCTCATTTGCAAATTCAGCCACAAATTACATTGCTCATTCACCGTCATCCCTTTACCATTAGCCTCCACCTCCTATCTTAATTGCCATGGGCTACATCTGCTCTCTTCTTCTATCATTTCATTTTTATACTATGACCATCCTTCACAAACATCCAAATTTCTCCACCACGGTAAAATCACAACTAATTTTTTTTATTTTGGATTTTAAATAGTAAATTTGAAAATAAAATGATTTTGTGTCACACGACATTTTTATCCAAAATTGAATTAGAAATTGATTTCGAGAATAATTGAGGAAAATTACATAAGTTAGAGCCTAAGGTAAGAAAAAACACTTCAAAGGCTAAATAGAGGAGAAGAAAGAGAAGGAAATTGTAGAGAAAGAAGAGAGAGTGGGCATATGGTTGGCAAGAGGGAGGATTTTGATGAGAAAGGGAAAGAAATGAGATGGAATTGTTGAAAGGGCATTGCTATACAAGTTAGAAAAATTAGACCCAATTTTGAAACTTAATGATGTGACAATTAATTAGGATATCTAAGATAATACTCTCTCTCTCTCTCTTTCTCTCTCTCTCTCTCATATCTTCTTAATTATCAACCAATCATATCACTTATACATTATTGAGTCTAGAAAATAAGTTTACAAAATAGACTTGTATATCATTTTTTTTTTTTTTTGTTGAAAATAGTAGTGGTTCGATCACACCCTTCTCTCTTTCAATTGTGGTGATTTGATCATGCCAGTTCCATCTTTACCTTCATCCCACCATCACTAAACATTTAAAAAAATGTTTACAATGCATATTATGAGCATTCGGAGATTCAAGTGTATTTACAATTTACATTGCCACCTTACATTCCCACTCCTTCATCACTCTCACCCACTTCTTCCACCACTTTCCCTCCATCTCCATTTCTTTCTCCACCATTTCAGTGCCTCCCCTCATCAATCAACCCCTGTGAGTCATCACCCTCTTCCACCATCACCACTATGCCAATTGCCTATAACAAAATTTACTAAACCCAAAAAATATATGTGTATATACATCTGTCGTTGTGCATAGTTGACTATTCAACATTGAAAAACTGAATTAAGTTTTGCCGCTAAGCTTGTAACATACAAGATGAATTGTGAAGATAATCATAGGGTTAGGCTGTTAGGCAAGCAACAGATTTTCACAAATACGAAAACAACCTATGACAATCTCATCTAACCGAAAGCTTATTGCAAGAAACATTTATCTGTTTTGCCAAAACATTGTTAGTCCACTACCCAAATGGAGAAACCACTATAGGACTAGCGGCCAGTTTGAATTTGGAACTTGAACAGATGGATGTAAAGATGACATTTCTCCATGGTGATTTGAAGGAAGAAATTTACATGAAGCAGTCAGAAGGTTTTGAAGTAAAAGGGAAAGAAAACTTAGTTTGCAGATTGAAGAAGAGTCTTTACGGCCTCAAACAAGCGTCGAAACAGTGGTACAAGAAGTTTGACTCATTCATGGTAGGTCATAAGTACAAGAGAACTGCTGCAGATCTATGTGTCTATGTCAGGAAATTTCCCGATGGATACTTCATCATACTCCTGCTCTATGTTGATGACATGTTGATTGTTGGACAGGATGCCACAGCAATCAGATCACTAAAGAAAGAGTTATCACAGTCCTTTGACATGAAGGGCCTAGGCCCTGCACAGAAAATGTTGGGCATGCAAATTGTGCGTGACAAGAAAGCCAAGAAATTATAGCTGTCACAGGAGAAGTACGTTGAACGGGTGATTGCGAAGTTCAACATGAAAGATTCCAAGCCAGTCAATACTCCGCTGGCTAATCATTTCAAGTTGAGCAAGAGTTCTTGTCCCTCCTCTGCTAAAGAAAGAGAAAAGATGGAGGCTATTCCCTACTCATCCCCTGTAGGGAGTTTGATGTATGCAATGGTGTCTACCCGACCAGATATTGCTCATGTTGTTGGAGTAGTAAGCAGATTTCTTTCCAATCCAAGAAAAGAGCATTGGGAAGCAGTCAAGTGGATTCTAAGGTACCTCAAGGGTATGACAAAAATGTGTTTGTGTTTTAGAGATGCTAAACCAATCTTGGAAGGCTGCACGGATTCAGATATGGCGGGATATCTTGATAGTAGAAAATCTACATTAGGATTTCTGTTCACTTTCGCAGGGAGAGCTGTGTCTTGGCAATCCAAGTTGCAGAAGTGTGTTGCTTTATCCACAACCGAGGCAGAGTATATTGTCACAGCGGAAGCTGGGAAAGAGATGTTGTGGTTAAAGAGGTTTCTCCAAGAGTTAGGATTAAATCAAGAGAAGTTCACAGTACATTGTGATAGCCAAAGTGCCATCGACCTGAGCAAGAATTCAATGTACCATTCTCGCACAAAGCACATTGATGTTCGGTATCATTGGATACGCAAAGTGATGGAAAAGCAGTTATTGGAACTGATCAAGATCCATACAGATAAGAATCCAGCTGACATACTTACAAAGGGGGTCTCGAGAGACAAACTCGAAATCTACAGAGACATTGCCGGGATGGACTTCAAGTCAGAAGTCAGTTATCCATATGGGCGTGGAGGGGGAGAATTGTTAGTCCACTGCCCAAATGGAGAAACCATTATGGATAGTGGAAGAAGATATGTAAGGTGGCTCTCCCACTCTTCCACTCCACCAACCCCACTAGCTAGTGGAAGGGGTAGGTGGTGGCCAATCAAAGCCTCCCTCATTTGTGTATAAATGAGATGAGGAGAAAGTGCTAGTTAGAGATATAGATTGCAGTGTGTGTAATCTGAGAGAAGATTGTGAGAAGCAACAAGTGAGAGTGCTATAGTAAGAGAGTGAGGTGTTAGTGTGTAAACTCCCTCTGGAAAATTCTATAGTGAATAGCTCTCCGTAGACGTAGGCAATTGCCGAACCACGTAAATATTCTTGTGTTATTGTGTGTGATTGATTTTTGGTGTCTCATAGTCCCAACAAACATAACATGAAAACATTTCACAATATATGAAATATAATTCGCTACAACATATAAGAGTTTTAGAAATTAAATTTTGTTGTCTCTAAATGTGAAAATTTTGTTGCAAAAGACATTTAGGGACTAATTTCTATCGTTGTGAGGATAGTCACTAAAAGGTCATCCCGAAAAGTCAAAAACAAAGCTTTTAGCGATAAAATTTTGAAAATGTCACTAATAAATAGACTTTTAGAAAAAAAATAATTTGGTCTCAAAATGGTTTATTTTTTGAGACAAAAATTTTGGTCCAAAAATGATAATAATTTATCACTAATGTCCAATTTTCGTTACTAAAAATATGATTACGACATTTTTCGCAACGAAAATATTTGGTCCATAAAAAATAATTTTATTTCTAAATTTTGATCTCTAAAATCTTAATTTTTTGTAGTGATTGCAACCATCTCTCATATGCCAAGCATAATTCAACCAGAGCAAGAAAATTTTGTCTCGTTCCAATTCCTTTAACTATATATATATCTATATATAAGAGGCGTTTAGTGGCTTGAGATTCATCTTTTCTTTTCAATTTTGTCCTTTCATTTTGAATAATATACTAATGGTGGCCCATATGTTGAGTGAATATTTTTTTATAATTACGCAAACATTCCTGATCAATTTTGAAACAGGTCTTTTCATAATTACACAAACATTCTTAATCAATTATGAAATATAAATCTTTTATCTTTTAACAAACTACAAATACACCCATAAAATTTGTTTAAAATATGAATCAGTCCTATACTACTAGAAATTACAACAGTCACTTGTTATAAATTTTAAATTAACACAACTATCATTTGCTACAGTGCAAGCAAGTTTGCTTTTTTCCATTTGTTGTCAAACTTACTGTTCTATGACTTGCAAAAAATATTTTGCTTGCTAATGAAATTTGACTATAGATATTTCATGCCATATGCTATTATTACCTACTATTATTACTGCTTGTTTATTCTTGTAGACAATTGTTTCGCTGGCCTAGAGCTGAGAGAGAACAGAGTGCAGTTTTGGTATTTTCAAAAATACCACTATACAAAAAATGCTATGGACCCTAAATAATCTATCAAATTTTTTTACCGAACCTCTCACATGAGTGTGGAACTCACACAAACCCAAGTTGGTAGAAAATTTAATAGATTATTTAGGATCTCTAGTATCACTCTAAGAATTATATGAAAAAACTGCCTAATGCTTGCATGGATAGAAACATCAAATAATCATTCTGTTACATTTAACTTCTATTAAAAAAGAATCTTAAGATAAACAAATTAAAAAAAAAAGGCAGGTTGCCTTTGCCTTGCACGGGCCTCATATACACTAGTATATATATGTACATCACACAAAACTCTAACCTGCAAAGCTACTTAAAATGAAACATTACTTAACTCTTTAACTGAATGTTTACCCCATCCATAAATATAAGTGTCTCATCTCAGAGGCATAATATATAGGCGTCAGTGTGCTCCAAACATTGATATAGTGGCGAACAACAGCACGACATTTAGGAGCCTATTTTACATTGGGGACAGTAGTCGCCAATAGATTCACAATTCGTGCCTTTCCTGCTAAGGCACTGCATGATTAAACAATTGTCATAAATCTGAACAACCTCATGACTATGTAAAGAGTTATGCTAGGTATCTTAAATAAATTATCAAATTTTCTACCAAACCTCTTACATGGGTGTGGTATCCATGTGAACAGTTTAATAAAAAATTTGGTAATTCATTTGAGATCCATAGCACTACAAACACAATGATAATTAAATAATTAGCCCATATTATTAATTCTCAAGTATAAAAAGCAATAAATATTGGGCAAATTGCAATAGTAATCCCAGTATTTTGGTCTTTGTGTCATTTTAATTCTTATAATTTCAATTGACTTGATTTTGACTATAAATTTATGATTTCATTTCAATTTGGTCTAATTGATTATAATTCTTAACATTTTTTACAAAAAAATATACATATAAGTAGAATGTGTTATATTTCTTAAAGTAAAATTATAAATTTACTAAACTTAGGAGTTAACCTCAACTAATTCAGTAATTATTTTCTGTCAAAAATACGACATTATCAACTGGACCAAATTGACACAAAATTTAAAATTAATGGTCAAAATTGAGTCAATTGAAAGTGAAGGGACCAAAATAACACTAAGAGCAAAATGTAAGGACCACCGGTGTAACTTACCCATAAATAATTATTATATCACATAAACAAATATCTTGAAGTCTCTAAAACAAACACAACTTACCTTATTGTACATCTCACAAATTATTTTGCGCTTTGCAGGGTCATTACACGTTGTATACCTCCGGTGATCTTCAACACGGGCAAAACCTGCCGCATTTGCTTCTTTCATGACAGATTCTCCATACTCTGCCTTAAGAAGTAAGACCCAACACACCTCATCCACATATAACCCACCAAAAAAATGGTTAAATTACAAATACATCCCTTGATGTTTATCAAAAGTACAAATTTTCTCATGATTTGAGAAATTACAATTATCCTCAGTCGGCGTTTGTCTTTTAATAGAATTAACAGAAAATGTAAACTACCTAATTACCCTCCATTACCAAAATAAAATTAACCGTAACACCCACATCTCCTTCATTCAAAAACCCTCCCCACCCTCATCCACTCTCCCCCGCCAACCAGACCCCTACCCTCTCCACCCTCATCCACTCTTCCCCACCAACCAGACCCCTACCCTCAACAGCCACCCCCATCCTCTCCACTCTCCCCCGCCAACCAGAACCCTACCCTCCTCGCCCTCAACAGCCACCCCCATCCCTTCCCATGCTCAACCGACACCCTTTTGTAGCCATAGACGAGAAAGCTAAAACAATTGCGTGTTACCTTCTCTCTCTATTTATCCTCAATCCCTTTGCTCATTTTTATTCTCACCCCTTTTTTTTATACCACCATCAACAATTGGTTTAACACATGCTCTTTATAAAGGGGTTCATCATGTAGGACTTCTTTAAGAGATGCAAGAAATGTCACCAAAGTGTCTACAAAATGTTGGTTAAATGTCTGATATTATGAATTTCATTTTTAATTAAAAAAGATAAATATCAGATACACTTTTAGGAGTATCCAAAGCGTCTCGAGGTTAGACAAAACATAGGTGACTAGTTCGGTGGTCAATGTATTGTTGGTGACTAGTTTGGTGTGGGTTTGAGCAGAAAGTGAGTGCGTTGTGGCTATGAGGTTAAAGATGCTCACTAGGAACACACTTCAGTTAGTGCTGGACCCAGAAATCTCGTTAAGGGGGGCCGAATTATATATACAATTGTACGGGAAAGAAATAAACTTTCTCGTATAATCCTGTTGATCAAGTCTGCGCTCCTCTGTACGACGTCGTTCTACTACCTGAAAATACAAACGTGAGCTAGCCAGCGGGTGTGTGCCGGAAACCTCTCCGATGCCTAAGTCAGCAAGCTAGACAAATAGACAAAAGCTCTGTGTATTCAGGAATCAAAGTTGTGTTACCTCTCCATAGGTGATGTTTGTGAGCTTTTATAGGTTTCGTGTGGCACAATCCAAGTAAGACTTTTACTCCTCCATGTAGAGTCCTCCTAGGATTCATACTTCTGAAGGATAATGTTTATCCTCGGACACCCCCCTCACTGCTTAAACCAAGTGAGATGGTCTCACCACGGCCGGACTACCATACGACCGAAGTAATCATGGCTTATACTTAGCCGAACTATACTTAGGTCGGTTCTCTGCCCTTAGTTCCTCTTCCATTAACCACGGCATGCCTCAAAAACCGAACTATCTTTTATCAAGGTTTAGACCGGTCTAGCTTCACTGCGCCATGACCGGTGTAAGTTCAAAGCATCCTTAAACCGGTCTAACTGTAAAGCATACCTCAACCGGACTAATAACAAGAGTCCCTCGGACCGGTCTAACTTCTGGGCTTGAGACCGAACTAACTTTAAGTCTTTTCACTGACCGGAGTAACTTTATGGCCATTCTACTCAGCGCTTTATACTGAGGCCCATGACGGCCCAGCTCGGCCCAATTTGCAAATAAATTACCCTCTCAATTGCCCCTTAATTCCATCTGCGCAGCATGATAGGGATTACCTGTCTACGAACCGGGCTAAAATTTTAACCTTTCCAGCCGGGCTAAAAAACCTTTTAGCCTTTCCAGCCGAGCTAAAAAACTCTAAAGCCTTTCCGGCCGAGCTACTCTTAGCCTTTCCAGCCGAGCTAAATTCAAGCCGAGCTGTGCACGTCCGGTCAAAACGTCTCTTCAATCACAGCAACTGAAACGCTTCTCCTTCCAAGGACACGTGGCAGCCTCTGATTGGTTCTTTGCAGCTGTCACGCCGCCCTCGTACTCCGAAAATTTTGAACAGTTCCCGCCTTGAGGTTCCTTCATCAAAACAAAACCCTTTCATTTCTAAATCATTCATTATTTCCCTTTCTCTCTCCTATTGCAAGTCTCTGTGTTTTCCTGTTCTTCGTTCTGCAACCTAAAGAACTCGTGTTCACCACTGCCTTGCTTTCATCTCCAGCTCTTCCTCTCTACCTGGTAAGCACCACGAATCTGTTTCTCTTTGCTTATTTTTGCTTTTGTTCAATCCAATGTAGTTTGTTTCGCGTGTTTTTGCAAAACACTTTTCTGAAGAAAAAAAAACTTAACCATAGAACACTTGAATATCATGAAACAACCTGTAGAACGTAGTTTTGATCCATAAACTTGTCCCAACCGAACTAGGATACTGTTTGTGCTATATAGGTAGATCAATCCAGACAATAACCGAACTAGAACTAGTAGATATATCAGTAGTTTCAGAAAGTTACCAACTCATGATTCACTTTAGCCGAGATAAACTCACCAAACGAAGTTTGAACTTAGCAAACTAGAATCCTTAGCCTTCAACCGAGCTAAGCCTTTGGGGGCTAAGCCAGCTTTCTTAAAAACCGAGCTCAGAAAGCTGCCCCTAGAGGCTTAACCGAAGTAAAGAAACCCATAGCTCAAACCGGGATAACCATCCCTTTGCTCAGCCCGAGCTACAAAACACCATGCATAAACCGATATAGAACCTGTAGTACTCCTTAAGCCGAAGTAAAACTTCTTTGTATTGCTCTTTATTTGTGGCACGGTCCAATGATCTGTGCTTAACCCCTTTGTTTTCTACTTTGCAGACTTAGGTTGCCCAGGCACCTCTGCGCACTCAACCGAACTACTGAGCACAGTTTTTCAACCGAACTAACTTATTCTTAACTTATAGAATAAATGGGTAAATATAGGTTTTTGGTAGAAACCCCTGGAGGCCTAGCTGAATTCCGTAAGGATTACAACATACCTGACGACGTTCACCTTACTCTAGCCGAAAAAGACACCACACCTTAGGGAAACCCCGGTTTTGTACCCTTTACCCTTTTGTCCATAATAGAAACCGGACTAAGATTTCCAGTCCAACCCTTAATTTGTGAATTCCTTAGACAAACCAGAATATGCCCAACCCAACTATCCACCAATTCATACCGTATAATAATGGGAATAGCCGAACTAAACTGCCAAGCCGGTCTCAACCTCGGCCTAGCCGAAATATTCCACCAATATTCTTTAGGATCAAAAGAAAACGGGTGGGTCTACTATTTAAGGATCCGCCGTCGCCGAGAGAAGATAATAAAAGGTACACCGGATAAGGACTTGAACGACGACGATTTTTTCTGGGTGTCTGGGAACTTTGAAGATCATCAAACCTAGATTCCTGGCCGAAATATAAATTGGAATAAAGGAATCCCCGGTATAACTTACTTCGACTATATGCGTGCTTTTGTATTACTTTGGTTTTCTGGTTTCATAACCGATCTAACAGCTGAATTCTTCTTGCAGATTCAGCCCATCTTCAATCGTTGTACAGTTACCCCAACCTTGAAACTCTCCGCGCCGCACTTCGGTACAAGGAACCGAGTGGGGCTAAGCTATTAAATTTTGAGCCGACCTATAGATACAGCGGTCGCTGAAAAGCAAGAGTGACCGATTTCCTCCTTGAAGACGCGCCAGAACCGGACCCAACCTTGCCCCAAATTAACCTCGTCCCACTAACTGCCGAACAAGAAATGGCAAAAAGGAGTAGAGTAAGGGCACTCCTAACCGAAACTAACAGACCCGAGGTACCACAAACCGGTCAGACCACTGAGATCGTGGTAGCTCTTCCATCCCAGCAGCCATCCACATCCCGCCGAGCTAAGCGCGCCCGGACTACTGAGACCGAGCAACGTTTGGTTGATGAAGACGAAACCACACTACCACCGAGCCATCCACCCAGTCCACAACCGGAGCCCGTTGACCGGGCTGGCCCTTCAAAGTGGGTACCAAAGCTGACATTTCAGAACCGAGATATCCAAGATACCGATTCGGTGGTCGCTGAGAAGGATCACTTGATGGCATTCAATCTTGCCAAGAGTGTTTGCCTTCCAGCAGACATGGAACACCACCAGCACCTGACCGAGCTAAAGGCCATCCGATCGGCCACCAAATCCATGATCCTGGTAAGATGCCCCTCTTGTCTCTCAAATTTTTCAGAACTTTCAGTTCGGTTTTGTCATTGATTTCATTCCATTCGTTTCAGTCCCTCCAAAAGAGCCAAATTGCCAATCAAAAGGTGCTGGAGCTCAGGAAAACAGCAAGGCAGGCCTTGGCAAAAGTCGAAGCCAAGAGCGCCGAAATAAAGAGTGCCACCAAAAAACGGCCGAGCTAGAGGCTGAGGTGGCTCGTCTCACTGGACTAGTTACCTCGGCTGAAGCTAACAAACAGAAGGCCCTAGCTGTGATGAAAGACAAGTACCTTCGTGAGCTAGCCAAGCTCGAAGGGAAAAAGGACGCCGAAATAAAAGAGAAGGTGAAAGGTGCCAACGCCGAAGGTTTTAAGGAGGCGGAGGCCCTTTACATCCCACAATGCGAGGCAGCGAAGGACTTATTTTTCAAGTGCGGTTGGAGAAGCGCTGTGGAGCAGCTCGGCTGTGGCCCTGAAACCGAGGTCTACAATGCTCCACAGTATTCTATTCCGGCCTCACTGGCGGAGTATGCTGCTTTTGTTCAACAACAATTTTTGCAAAGTTTAGATGATGAGGAAGAAGAGAATGAGCCAAATGATACCCCGGTCGTCAATGATCCGGCTAATCAATCAGTTCGGTTGGAGCCAACGGTTAAAGACTTGACTGAAACTGTGCTTCCAACAGACACCGTGCTCCAACCTGAGACCGATCTGCCGACTGGATCCAGTCTTCGTGTTGATATTGACGCCGATCTTGAGGATCTCTTTAACTGAATTTGTAATTTTCTCTCTTTTTGAACTTGTAACCGGGCTGCGGCCCCTCTGTTGTATTTGTTTTGCACTTTTAATGAAAAAATCTTCTTGTGCTCAGCTCTTATTTCGGTTTGTGTACCTATTTGATCATGCTTTTTGGAAAAAATTTTGACCGAGGTAGAGTATTCCGGTTTCAATCTGGTTAATCTGACTTACCAGCCAACCACTCTTCAGCCGATATAATTATCTCGGCTGAAGAGTACAAACTTTGTTTTAACCGAGCCAACCACTCCAGCCATAAACTTACTTCGGCTGAAGAGTACAAAGAGTTGGTTTAATCCAGCCAACCACTCTTCAGCCATAAACTTACTTCGGCTGAAGAGTAACAAGAGTTGGTTTAATCCAGCCAACCACTCTTCAGCCATAAACTTACTTCGGCTGAAGAGTAACAAGAGTTGGTTTAATCCAGCCAACCTTTAAGTTGGTTTTTTCAGCCAACTTAGAATAAAGTGTTTGGTTATTCCGACCAAACGTCCTGCAACCTGGATCCTTATCCTGGGCTTAGGAGGGGTGTTGGTTTAATCCAGCCAACCTCTAAGTTGGTTTAATCCAGCCAACCTAGAATACAGTGTTTGGTTATGCCGACCAAACGTCCTGCAGCCTGGATCCTTATCCTGGGCTTAGGAGGGGTGTTGGTTTAATCCAGCCAACCTCTAAGTTAGTTTTTCCAGCCAACTTAGAATAAAGTGTTTGGTTATTCCGACCAAACGTCCTGCAGCCTGGATCCTTATCCTGGGCTTAGGAAGGTTCATAGTTGGTTTTTCCGGCCAACTATGTTTATAATGCTCCTAACTCACTAAAGTTACCTGCTACTGAAAACAATTATGCTGAAAAGAATCGACTTGTTTTATTGAGAAAGTAAAAATTACACATACTTAAAAGAAAAAAGCTAAAAATAAAATAACTTGAGATTGGCAGTGTTCCATGGTCTGGGAATTGCTTTGCCGTTCTCATCTTCTAAGTGGTATGCCCCTTTGCCTGCTAATCCGACCACTTTGTAAGGTCCTTCCCAGTTAGGCCCTAGCTTGCCATCTCCTGGTACCAAGGTATTTCCCATCACTTTGCGCAGTACTCAATCTCCGATCTTGAATTGCCTTGGATGCACTGTTTTGTTATACTTTCTGGACAATTCTTGTTGGTAGGAGGCGATGTGAACCAATGCTCTGTCTCTTCTTTCTTCCGCAAGGTCAAGCTCCAAGGCTATGGCTTCGCCATTTAGATCTGGATCAAAGTTTTCACTTCGAATTGTGGGGAGGCCAACTTCTAATGGGATGACTGCTTCCATGCCATAAGCCAAGGAGAATGGTGTTTCTCCTGTTGATCGTCGAGGCGTAGTGCGGTAAGCCCATAAAACATGAGGGAGCTCTTCTGCCCACTTGCCTTTGGCTTTTTCTAACCTTTTCTTCAGTCCATCCAAGACTACCTTGTTTGATGCCTCCGCCTGACCATTTGTTTGGGGATATGCCGGTGTAGAATTGTAGAACTTTATCTTGTACTCTTCACAAAAGCTTCTGAAAATTCTGCCGTCAAACTGAGTGCCGTTATCTGAGATTAATGCCTTTGGTATGCCGAATCGAGTGATGATATTCTGCCAGACAAATTTCTTCACATCTTTTTCTTTGATTGACGCCAAGGCTTCTGCTTCCACCCATTTTGTGAAGTAGTCGGTTGCTGCAAGGAAGAACTTCCTGTTGCCGGGTGCTGTTGGAAGTGGCCCTACTATGTCCAATCCCCACATTGCGAAGGGCCATGGGCTAGTTAGAGGTAGAAGTTCTCTGGCAGATTGGTGTATTTGATGTGCGAACTTTTGGCATTTTTCGCACTTTTTGACATATTTCTCTGAATCCGCTTGCATGTAAGGCCACCAATATCCTTGCGAGATTGCTCTATATGCCAGTGATCTTCCTCCTTGATGGCTGCCGCATACACCCTCATGTATTTCGAACAGGAATGCTTCCACTTTGCTGGAGTGAACACACTTTAGGTAAGGTCCTGAGAACGACTTTTTGTACAATGCCAAAGATGGGGAGAGCCAAAATCGCTGCGACTTTGCTCATACTCTATTGGCCTCTTTCTTTTCTTCCGGTAAGATGCCTTCTTTCAAGAATAATATGATGGGATCCATCCAAGAAGGTCCTAGATCGGCGCAACATACATCTTCTGCTTCTGGGTCTTCAATGCTTGGTCTAGGCAGGTAGTCGATCAGTAGTGGATGAGGGATGGAGGTATCTGCCATTGAGGCGAAGCCTGCTAGTTCGTCTGCTTTGCTGTTTTCCTCCCTACCGATCTGTTCTATCCTCACCACTTCAAACTTCTTGATCTCTGTTCTGACCAGCTCTTGGTACTTAGCCATTCTGTCATCCTTTGCCTCATAGTCGCCCGAAATTTGGTTCACCACCAGCTATGAGTCGCTGTAAACCATTAGTTCGGTGGCCTTCATGTAAAATGCTGATTTCAGACCTGCAAGAAGCGCCTCATACTCCGCTTCGTTATTTGATGCTGGGAAGCCAAGGTTGACTGCGTGCTCCACTACTATGCCGTCTGGAGAGATGAGGACTATGCCGAGTCCTGCTCCATGCCGGTTGGATGCTCCATCCACGAAGAGCTTCCACATCTCCCCGACGAACAACTTCCAGCAAGTGGAGGGATCAGATGATGCCTTGGGGTCTTTCATGCTGCTGGAGTCTTTTTCTTCATGGTTCATGCCTACTGTCTGCCCCTCGCCATCTGGTTGTACCAAGTCTTGTTTTGTTGGTGAGTCTTGACTTGGTGTAGCATGGTTCGCTTCTTCCTTCCTTGCTTTACTCTGGTCTGCCTTGGGACTTGACTGAGTAACCAGTACCAGGGGTTGCGTTATTCCGACGTCAACTTCCATCCCTAGTTCGGTTGTTTCAGTCAGGTCGACTGGGCAGATATGATGACTTCCTGGGGTGAATTCTGCGACAAAGTCTACCAAGGCTTGTGCTTTTATTGCGGTTCTGGATTGGAACTTGATATCGTATTGCCCTAGCTCAACTGCCCACTCGTTTCGGCGCCCAGCAGTGTCTTGCTGACATAGTAGATGGGTAGATGTTGGATTTCTTCTGCACGGACCAATACTGCGCTAATTACGTGCTGTGAGACTGCTAGGTACAAGAAGAGTTCTTCTTCAGGAATTGGGGTTACAAGTAGTGGTGGAGAAGACATGTATTCCTTCAAGCTTTCCAGAGCTCAGTCGCATTCTTCGTCCCACTCAAACTTGGCTTTTAGGGCATGAAAAAATGGTCGTAGTCTGTCCGACGACCGGCTAATGAACCGATTGAGCGCAGCTGCCATGCCGGTGAGATGCTGCACTTCTTTTACTGAGTTTGGTCTCTCCAGATCCTGAATAGCCTTGATCTGAGATGGGTCCGCCTCAATACCCCGGTTGGTTACCAGGAAGCCCAGGAATTTGCCAGATCCTACTCCGAATGCACACTTCGACACGTTGAGGCGTAACTTGTGCTTTTTCAGGATCTCAAACATCTCACCTAGGTCCTTGAGATGGTCATTCTCATCCTTGCTCTTGACCACCATATCGTCGATGTAAGCCTCCATTGTTCTGCCTAACAACGGCTCAAACATCTTGGTGACCATCCATTGGAATGTCGCCCCTGCGTTCTTTAGGCCAAAGGGCATGACCTTGTAACAGTACAATCCTCTTGGACTTGTGAAGGATGTGACCTCCTAGTCTGGTTCATGCATGGCGATTTGGTGGTAGCCTCTGTAAGCATCCAGAAAGCTAAGCCGGTTGTGCCCTGCCGTCAGGTCTACCAGTTGATCTATCCGTGGTAGAGGAAAGCTGTCTTTTGGGCACGCCTTGTTGACTGTTTTATAGTCGACGCAGACTCGCCACTTGCCATTCTTCTTTGGCACTACGACTGTGTTGGAGATCCATCTTGGGTAGTGTACCTCTCTGATTGCTCCTGCCTCCAGCAGGTTTCCTACTTTTTCCACCACTATCTCGGCGTAGTGGAGTGCCAATCTGCGGGTGCGCTGAATGATTGGTCTGGCGGATGGGTGGACATTGAGTTGGTGACAGATGAAGTTGGGATCAATGCCTGGCATGTCGTATGGTGTCCAGGTGAACACTTCGATGTTAGAGGTTAAAAATTCCAAGACCTCTAATCTCTCGGTGCTGGACAACGACGAACCGAGCAAAAAGAACTTATCCGGGTTCTTTTCATCTATTCTTACCTCTACCAAGTCTTCCACCGCTTTCTGGCTAGCCGCTTTGCCAACATCTGTGAATAGTTCATTACTTTCAGGTTCTTCCACCGAATGAACGTATCCTTTGGCAGCGCGGCTGCCATTCACCGTGACAAAGTACTGCTTCGACATGATCTGATCTCCATAGACTTCTTCTATTACTCCGGTGTCGTTGGGGAACCGCATTACTTGGTGGTAGGATGACGCCACCGAGCGCATGGCATGCAGCCATGTTCTGCCCAAGATGATGTTGTAAGTGGAGGGGACCTTCAACACCCAGAACTCCACTTGTTTTGTCACACTCCCTGCTCTGACTGGGACGATTATCTTACCGACGGGCCATTCTGGCATGGAGTTGAATCCAATCAGGGGAGACACGGCAGGTGCCAAGTCTTTATCTTGCAACTTCAATTGTTTAAACGTTTTGTAGTACATGATTTCACATGAACTACCCTGGTCAATCAGAATCCGCTTGACGTCAAAATCCTTGACTCGGAGAGTGATGACCAAGGCATCATTGTGGGGGCAGTATATCCTTGCCAGATCTTTATCTGAAAAAGACATGACGTTTGTGGCCTCAGTCTTCCCCTTCTTAATGGTAGGTTGGGCACTTAGTACTTCTCTTAAGTGCTCAGCCTTCTTGATTGATCCTCTAAGCTCGCACACACGCTCAGGTTCGAAGACTCCATGTATCACATTGATAGTGCCTTAGGGTGGTGCGTCGATCGGCATCCCATTGGGGTTATTATGGTCCTGGGGGGCTGGTTGCGTCCCTCCTTCAATATATTTGTCCAAGTGACCTGCTGCCACCAACTCTTCCAAGTGCTGTCTCAATGGCGTGCAATTCTCAGTGCGGTGCCCCTTTTCTTTGTGGAAGGTGCATCGTGATCTTTCGTCATAGTTCTTCTGTGCTTCTCCTAGTTTGGCTGGCCATCTGACGAAAGGCTCGTCTCTTATTTCGCTTAGGATTCGGTAGATCGGTTTCTTGAAGACCGTGGTTATGGCAGTGCGAACTCTCAGCCATCTCTTATCCTGGTCTTCTTCGTTGTCTCGCCTGCCTCGCCCGTTTTTGCTCGGGCGGTTTACCGCATTGACCTTTGCTGAGGCCTTTTTCTCTAGCACTGTGGTCGTGCTAGACTTTGTTTTGGCACGGGCGCCATCCTCTTCCACCCTGATGTGCTGGTGCACTCTTTCCATCAGGGCCTCCATGGTGAGAGGTGGCGTCATTGTGATCGAGTCCCTTAGTCTGTTTCCGACTGGAAGTCCTCTTTTGTACTATGCAATGGCTAAATTGGTGGGACAATCCCCAATCTGGTTGAATGTCTCCCAGTAACGACTGTTGTAGGATCGTAAGGTTTCCTTGTCGCCCATGTCGATGGAGAGTAACTGGTCGATCTCCACCGGGGTTTTAGTGTTTGTTCGGAACCTTGTTACAAATGCTTCCGCCAATTGCGCCCAGGAGGCTATGCTGCCTTCTGGAAGTTTTTCAAACCAAGTCAAGCCTAGGTCGCCAAGGCTTGATGGGAAGAGGATGCACATCAAAGCCTCGTTTCGCCAGTATACAGCCATGACCTGGCGAAAGTGGCTCAAGTGTGAGTAGGGGTCCGTCTTCCCTTCATATGTAGTGAATTTGGGCTGTAGAAAGCCTGATGGTAGAGGTGCGTTCTCAATTGCTGGAACAAACGGCGAAGTCTGCAGCCTTGCTAATGCTTTGTCCGTCGGTTCGTAGGCAGGGCGCGGTATTGGCATTCTAACCTCGACGCTTCCGTGCGTCCGAGGAGCCAACCGCTGTAAGGCAGAAACTCTGTGCGGATCGGGCGCCCTAGCGTCTTCCCTCCATCATGCCTTCTCTTCGAGCACAGTGCGTAAGTCGGATGATCTGGGCAATTCCGTCTGTCTGGATCTTGTTTGGTGCGTATGTGAAGGCCAATAAGTGCTTCCTTCAGTGTACGACCTCTCAGCTCTCGTCCTCTCAGACCTGGAGTGACGAGTTCTGGAAGACCTGGATTGAGTATCGCCTGTCCTAAGGCTTTTACTCTCTACTTGTGAGGGTGTGGTATTCCTTCCGCGATTTTCCGAGTGGCGAGGGGGCGTCCTGTTTGTGCACCCCTCTCCTGTCGCCACTTCTTTTCCCTTCACCTGGCGCTTTAGAGATTCCATGTCCGCCGCCATCCGTTGTATCAATTCGTCTTATTCCTTGACGCGATCTTCCAAGGTTTGAGGATCAATCCTCCACCTTTGTCTTTCTGGACTCTGTGAGCGAGAGTGGCGAGGGCTGTTAGTCCGCCTTCTCCCCCTTGTA
The DNA here is from genome assembly GCA_036172215.1 of Camellia granthamiana. Classification (NCBI taxonomy): domain Eukaryota; kingdom Viridiplantae; phylum Streptophyta; class Magnoliopsida; order Ericales; family Theaceae; genus Camellia; species Camellia granthamiana. The sequence goes on from CM069903.1 coordinate 182,681,960, forward strand.
TCCCTCCTGGGATTATGTCTTGGTGGCTCCAAGTCCGTCATAGGAGGGACCAAAGGTAGACCTTCGCGCCTTGTACCTCCTTCTGGTGTTTGTCCGTCAATGGCGGACTGCGGTAAATCTTCGTTGTGCGCCATTGATTTTCAAGAGGAAAAGCTTGATCAAGAGGTTTTGTTCTTGTCTAAGTTCCCACAGACGGCGCCAACTACATAATCTATTCTATTAAAGGCAAATTATATTAAACCCCCTCAAATTATCAGCCATTTATACTTTACCCCCCTAATGTTTTAAACCCAACAATTACCCCCCTCAAACTATTTGAATTTGAACATTAAGTCCTTTTATTTGTCATTTGTTAGATATTTGGATGAAAAATTGTCAAGTACAGTGCATATGATGATTATATTAAATTTTTACAAAAGATAAAATGGGATAATTTGGTTATAAAATTTAATATAATCATCATGTGTACATCACTTGACAATTTTTATCCAAATATCTAACAAATGACTAACAAAAGGGCTTAATGTTCAAATTTAAATAGTTTGAGGGGGGTAATTGTTGGGTTTAAAACATTAGGAGGTAAAGTGTAAATGACCAATAGTTTGAGCAGGTTTGATATAATTTGCCCTTCTATTAAATTCTTACTATATTTTCATATTTATAAGAATAAAAATTGAACATTATTATTAAATTTGCAAATAAAATTTCAAACAATATTAAATACTTGACCTTTACGAAACAAAAAGTATCTACAAAATAATAAGATGAGAAATAATAACATATACTAAATATTTTATCACACCAATCATAGCCATATTGGTCGTAGCTCACACAAACTTGAGTCATCAAATACCAATTTGGTCGTAATCAAAGTCACTACAATAAGCCATAACTAAAACCACTTTTACACATAAATAAACATAATAATGAGACAACCAATTGTTAGCCTCACTAGGACAATGGCCCATAACTAAAAACCACATTGACTAGTAACCAACACCAATTTAGACCACAATTAACATATGGTATATACACCACGTGTATTGTATCATGACCCTACTAAAACAAATTGAGATTTTGGAAGGGCCAACTCTCTACAAGTTATAAAACCAAGAGCAAATATGGCATATTTTACAAGAATTTTGAAACGTTTGAAGGGACTTGGAAGATACTTGCCAAAAGTCCGATACATTGTCTCACAAGGATGTAGCCTTACTGGTATTTGCAATTTGTAATCATTAACATAGTTGTATATGAAATTATATGAGAGTATATAACAATGAAAATAAAATGAAAATGTCATTGGTTTTTCTTAGGAGGTGTGATTCAGGGAGGAAGAGAGAGAGAAAGGAACAGAATCAGGAAAGACGGAGAGAGAAATGAGCAAAGTGTTTACGTATGTTGAAAAATAAAATTGCTAACATCATCTACTTTTGTTAGTTAACCTAATGGTTGACTAACAAAGGGAGAATTGTCATGCGATTTGAAACCTCAAAGGGCAGTATTTATTTTCTAAAACCTCAAGGAGTGTATTTATAACTTTCCAAACATTTTCTAAATGAAAATAAAATGAATAAACATAAATCAACACCACTATACAAGTTTGAAAGCTTTAATTGGAAAATGAAATAAACAATAGCATGAAATCAAAAGGTCAAACTTACTCTTTTCTCTTTCAACCCTTCTTTGCACGCCTGAGATTGCATAACGGTAAATAATTGAAATACATCTATAAAGATCAACGAGGTAACATTAGGCTGTCTGTGCCATCAAAGAAATGTTGATGACTTAGAGCATGAGAAATCCAATTATAGCATACGATGTTAACATTAATACAAACAAGCTTTTTCAAACCAAAAAAAAAAACACTCAGCCTGCCCAAACCAATATATATTTAAGAAAAGCCTATGTGGCTGGCCACTCCTTGTCAAAATTATTCAAAGCTTCTGTCTGAAAGAATTTTCAATGATAAGCTTCTAACTGAGAATTCTCGTTGGCTTATTGGAGATGGAACTTAAACTCACTTTTGGACAGATAACTGGTTGCTGGATAAGTCAGTAATAGAATATGCTACAGTGAATCATCTTTGCTTTCCTAAAATTTAAGGCCGTTTCAGATTTCAGGCCAATCAATCTTTGTAACTTTAGTTACAAGGTGATCATGAAGATCCTATCCAACAAGCTAAGTTGACTTCTGCCTATCGTAATCTCAACCACCACTCTCTCATACCACTACTACAAAACACACACACACACACACACAAAAAGAAAAACTTACTTTAAATGTATAGGTAGCTTTAACGAAGTTGGTAGGAGAATGGTTATGGACCTGTGATAATGACTGCACCCCTTCAGCTGTCTTAAAGACAAGTTTGACGATAGATTGAGATCACAATTCCTAATGAACATATCAAAATCCTTCATACTTTAAGTAACTTATCCCCATTAATCTTCTCTGAAACTACCGTAATGATATTAAACTTAAAGTCACTTCTGACACACCTACTGGGAGAACACAACACAAAGAGCAACTAACTCCTAGAAGAAAGCTATTAACCTAGGATTGTTCGGGCTATAAACACTGGTAAACCACACTCTCTCCTGAATCCTTCACCCCTCCTCTTCATGGTTACAAGATTCCCTTCCATAAGTCCAAAGTAATTAACGGCAGCATTATAATTGCAGCCATCAACTAGTATAAGATCCTTACTAGGAAAAAGAATATCATCTCGAGCCCCAATGCAAGCATTTCTCAAAAGGATTGGAAGGTGGTAGAGATTCAAGATCAAAATTAACCTTTGGAAAGAAAAAATGGAAAAAAAAGAAAAGAAAAGTGCGAGCATCACAATTCCTATCCACTTTGTTTTGTCAATCAACATAACCAAAAAAGCAAATAATGCCCCTTCAAAGCAAAGTTCTCATCCGATCATACCATTTGATTCGCATACAATAGGATCCATTTCAATGGTGAAAACACCATTTCCATTTGTTCCCTCATTTCCTTTGTGTATAAATCCTGATGAATGATTTTCCCCTTGTTCTTGGTCAGAAGCATTGTTGAATAAAACCACTGTATCAAAGTTGGACTCTTGCAATGCTGAGATTGAGTTTTTGTTGTGATCATCGCCATCCAAAGACTCATTTAAGAAGTCATCAGATTCACCATAATCCCCAAATTTTGCCAAGGCTTGACAACCACCGAAATATCCTTCATCAAAGTCTTCCATATGAATTGATTGAATACCCCTGCCATCATCACAAAAAATCCTCTTGATCAAGATCATCCTTCAAAAAGCCTTCATGCATAGCCGTCACCATCTCTTTGCAACTTTACACCAACCAAATCACCAAGCTCAAGCCATCTTTCATGTTCTTGAAGCAATTGAAGATTTCCTATTGGAGAAACACCATCAAGAAGTCTCACTTCCGACTGATCACCCCTTATTGATTGAATAAAAAAGGACCATCAATAACCTTTATAACTCATTGGAAACGTTACTCCACGTTATCAATAGTTTAAAAGGTCAAAGCTTGCACGCTTGGATGACGTCTCCACAAATATATTTATTTCTATTTAATTAATGTAGCATTCCTCTCCCCCCACCCCCAAGCCAGTAGTTTTCTTTCCATTCAAGTTGTTTTATTTATAACAAAATTACAAATTACTAACGTTATTAGCTCCAATTGGAGCTGATAATGTTAGAAATGAACAGACTAAGATAATTTGGAAATGTACAACTAAGATTGGTTGAGGCAACAATAAAGAAGTGCAATAGGATTACTGCTAGTTAAAATGCTAAAGGGAGGGGAAGACCTAGATTTACACGTGATACAATGGTGAAGAAAGATATGAATTTACTTAAGCATATGGCCCTACAAAACATAATGGAGGAAAATGACACGTAGCCGACCCCAATTGATTGGGACACAAGGTTTGGTTTGGTTAAGTACCGAATAAGTTTCACCCTAACTTCGGATACAACATTCCCAAACACTAAAAATCAATAATAATTGGCCTACATTTTTCAGCATGCATTCTCTATTGGATTACCAGAAAACCACCTAACAAGTTAGCATTAATCACAGCTTTATAAATTGGAATCCATGTCTAGTTTCCAAACCTAATCATTTCAGCCCACCATAGATTTCTCATTTTTACTTTCTCCCTTCTTGATATTACACACTGTTGTATCCATTCATCAAATTTACACCATGTTTGTCTCCTCTTTGTTTCCTTATCTTTCTTTCGAAAGTAAACTTATTTAATCACAACCCAAATAGTGCATTACATGTTTTCTAAACCTTAAGATCCAACCTTCACCAATCCTAATCCTAAGATTCTTTTCACAATTGAAATTTATGCAAGCTGCTTTTTTGATAAGTAATAGTCACTATAATTACAAAGCAAAAGCAGTATACATTGTACAAGAACTCAAAGCAAACAAGTTTATTAACTACATTGCCTCCCAAGAAAATCAAAAATAAAATGAATCTAATAAATACAATAAATTGGAAGGCCTACAACAATCTAATGACATCCCAAAAAAATAGTGATCAGGCTAATACAGACTTGATTCTGTCAACATGTGTCACTCCCACAAACAACTCCCCAAAAAAAAAAAAAAAACCTTAAAACATGGGATTTTGCATTTCGATGGATCAAAAGTCATATTAAAATAGATAAAGACACCTTAAAATACAATCCTATACAATGATTGCACCTTCTTAGTTTTCCTTTTAGAATTGGTATGGAACTCTTGGTTCGTATGAGATACGGTATAGAGTTTCTTGCATAATTAAAATGCAGAACCACCTTAAAAGCACCAAGGAATCATCATTTTATTCTTTTATATTTGATAATGGCAAAAGTGGCACCTCAGAGAAAACAAGAAAGTTTCTAGATATGCATACAAACCCAACTTCCTTTCAAGGCAAGATGCCATCCTTTTGCGAATTTTTTCACAACATTGGGCATCGCAACTGGTGGGAGTTCTGCTCATGCACTGCATAATAGAGAAAGGACAAAATATAAGTACAAACACTGTACTTAAAAGAAAATTGAAGAGTGAAACATAAAATCTCTCCAAACACTCTTTGAGATAAAACTAAAAATATTTGCATTAGGAAATTAAATCTTTGGATTTAAGCCATAAACCTATGGCTGATCCAGATGCAAGACGGGATAGAGAGAGGGAGAAGAACTCAAAGTTGGCCACAGCCTTTTACTCTCAAATATTATTCTCAAAACTGAATATTACAATGCCAAAGCTCAAAATCCTAATATTTATATAACCAAAGTCCTACATTGTAATTAGAAAACCTAACCACCTAATATTCCTAGCTAACTTTATTTAATTAAATCTAATTAAACAATAATAATAAACTACAAATTACAATTATGGGACCAAAAAGACTTTGGACCCATGGACTTCAACATTGGCTTCCAAATCTGATAATTGGAATCCAACCAATCAAGGGCTGCACCATCACATCTCAACTAAGAAAAGAGGCAACAACTACTATATCACCAATAACCATTCCCAATGACTCTGAACTGTGAAAATTTGTACCTCTTCATATTCTTTGACTAAAATGTCACATGAATATGGCTCTACATGAAGATTTGCCAAGTTCTTGCTTAAAGCAGAGAAACCCAATAAAGTTGCAGCAATTTTTGTAACTATGAAGATAGAGAACACAAGGGCAAAGGTAAACACAAAAACAAGATATCATAAACACAAAATAAAAAGGAAGAAAGCAAGAGAAGTTGCTGAAAATCGATCGCTACTTCCCTTAGAAATGAAAAGCGGGGAAATTACTAGGAGCAATCGAGCAACTTTGTTTAGTATAAGAAAAATGCTTCACACTAAACTGTTTGAACCAGAAGAAGCTGAAGAAGATTTTCCTGCAAAAGATGAGAGCAACAAATTTGAGAAGAAAAACACGGAAAGACAATATCAAAAACAATTATCCCATAACATGTATTAGTTCAATTCAACTAAAGCATAAAAACATCAATTTGCAACACAAATTGAGATTGCTAAAAACTTACAAGTTCAAGAAAGAACCTTTATTAGAATAGATCCACAAACACAAACTGAGAGAGAAATGTCAATAATAAAAGTAAACTAGCGATAAATCAAGCATGAAAAGTAACTAACAATATTTGTTTTTAATTTTGGTTTCCAATATCTGCAAGTTGTGCATAGATGCCATGTACCTTCTGCGAGTAGATCAAAAGACATTGAAATTTTAAAAAAACCTCTACATTTTGAGCAAATGGTTTCAGCACAAACAAATTGAAATAGGCAAAAAAATATAATTAAATTATGTTCAAAGCGAGACAGAAGGAAAGAGAGATGGCAAAAGGAAACAACTACTGGCCTCCACTACGAAAAAAAAATGAGTCATAACTCCTTATCAACAGGAAGCAAGGTTGTAAAAAATTGGGGGTTACACAGGATTGTTTTGGGATTTTACCGGCCTAGATATGATCAAATCAACAATCGTAAGATCCTATAATAAGAAATAAAATATGTATAAAAAATTTTATATGATTAATGAATATTATCAAAATTCAGAGAGAATGCACTTGAATAATAAAAATAAATAAATTAAAACTATCTTAAGTAGAAAACAAAATTAATCAGATAAACGTTCACAAATTCACCCAAACAAACTTGAGGATGTAGCTCAAGTGGCAAAGCTCTCATACAAAATTTGTAATATGTGAATTATAAATTTTGGTATGAGGAGATCGAGGTTCAATCCTCGCAGTCTCATTTGTTTGCCATGCTCACTGACATTAAGCAACTCAACTTAATATTCAAATACTTTCTTAACAAAGAAAATAAAATAGAGGAAGAGAGAAATTACGTTAACATTCACATCTCTCGTAACAAAGATATGTGAGTGAATTTTTAATTTCTTTCACTTTTCCCACTCTTTGTTTCCATATATTTTTAGTTTGACCCCAAATTAGCTTTTTAAAATTTGCAAGTAATGGCTTCAATTTGTTAGTAAATTTTGGATTATAAAAAAAGTATAAATTGGTATAGTAGTCCCGTACTTCGGTTTTTGGGTCATTTTAGTGCCCATGATTTCAACTAACTCGATTTTAACCTTGAATTTATGATTTTATTTCAATTTAGTTCAATTGAATACAACTCTTAGTATTTTATTTTTATAGAAAATATGCATACAAGTGGCATATGTTATATTTTTTAAAGTAAAATTATAAATTTACTAAACTTAATGAGTTACCTCTGTTGGACAATCTTCACTGTATTTAAATAGATTAAATTCTGTTGTGTACTAAACAACAACAAGAATATAAAGAAATAAAGGAAATGAGAGAATTTGTTTGATTACAAAAATCAAACTAGAAATAAATAAATAAATAAATAAAAACAGATTTTATTTTGTTACAAAAACAAAATTAAAATCTGATTTAATAAACAAATAAAACAGAATAATAAATTAAACAACTTACTTGATTAATTTCTTCTAATAAATATCTGATCAAGTCCAGTGTTTGACACTGTGTCCTTAAGACAGATTCGTCCTCTCCTCGATACTTTCAGAATATGGACGTCTATCTCCCAGGATGAAATGATCAACTACAAACAATAATAGCACTACAAATTGTTTACCTAATGAACACACTAAATGTTTATACTCTTTCTCGCAAAAATTAAATACAACAAAATGAAGAATAAATTTGCAGAGGTGAAGTACGAATTTTCTAAATATGTTAAACATCAAATGAGGGTTGTCCTATTTATAGATGTAGTGGTGGCTGCAGGTTTTGAATTAAACAGGTGCATATCTGTTTGAACAGATATGAAACCTGTTTGGTTTTGAATTTAAACAGATTTGAATCTGTTGGGTTCAAAATTCAAACAGATAAAAAACGGGAAGGGCCCTGTTTGGGTGTACAATAAAACCGAACCAGTTTATTTCCGGAATTAATTTGAATTCTGGATTTTATTTTACCAAAAAATAAAATTAAATTCAAATGTTTTTGACCCAAAAAGATAGGTATTGGGCCGGACAAGCCCAACCCAACCTCACACCACCGCCCAAGCCCAGCCCACCCGATTGACCGGACGGGCGGCGGCGGCGCGCGTGTGGTGAATTTTGGGTCCAATGGGTCTAGCCCATTTTGCCCATAATCTCCCTCTCTAAAACACTTGGATACCCCTTGGGGCACACCTCAAGTTTCAATCTCATGTCTTATAAACCCATTCAAAACTTCCTACCAAATCAATGTGGGACAAGTCTTATTCAAACCTTTAATGATTTTTCACCAAAACTTCATTTCCATAGAGCATACTTTGGCTTCAATTTCCCATTCACTCGGTAATGGTTTTGAGCAACCAAATATACTATGTGAATCACAACGCGGCATAGAACGCGTTACCACTTTGACCCACCAAAATCAACGCACGGGGCCCACCTAAAAAATAGACCAAACTTAGGAAAGAATTATGTTATTAACCTAGAATTTCTAAACCATTTCCAACAACCTCAACCAATTCAATGATTATTTTCAGTCAAAAATACTAATGGCGGTATCAATTGGATTAAAATGACACAAAATTTAAAGCGAAATTTCAAAATTGAGTCAATTAAAAGCGGAGGGACCAAAATGAATGTAGGGACTATCAGTGTAATTTGCCCATGAAAAAGTACTCAGTTTTGAAGTTTATATCAATATGTGGTGTCCCCTTATTGGCATGTAGTGGGATTCACCAAAGCAATGAGCACCCAAACTACTACAGCAGCACATTGTTGATAGAATTGATTTAAAATGCTAATTCCATAGCAACTCTCAGATAAATAGGCAACCTAATTCATAAAAAGAGAAATTCATTAGCATTGTAATTCACAACCATAATCACTCAGTGCAGCCAGCATAGATGGGGGTTGGTGGGTGGGGGTACAATTCATGGTCATTCACCAGAGGGCCAAAAGTAATCATTAACAAGAAAAATAAGACCACGAAAATAATACTAATACTAATAATAATAATAAGACCACGAAAGAAGAGATGTACATGAGGAGCGGAGGGTTGAACCGAAGATATTCGTTCTTTCTATCGATTTTCTTCAAATTACGCCTTGCATTGCACATCTCTTGTTGCTGCGATACATATACTGCTCGTTTTATATTCTCCCAAAATATCCCATTATGTTACACTTTCGCCGTTTGGCAATTTTTTTAACATTTTTAAATTACATTATATTTTATTTTTAGGATAATTATAAACACACTTCTTAACATTTGATTAAAATCTCAATTGTTTCTTGTGGTTCTAAAACTTACATTTCATTTCTTAATGTTTTTAATTTCATAACAAATCGTCCATTTTATTGATAAATTATCAAGTCAATTAAAAGTTTTTAATGATGTTATAAATATATTTTAATTAATAATTTAAGTAATTTTATTATTGTATAGGAAAATAATTATAAATTTCATTTTTTTAGTTAATTCTGTTAAATAAAAAATTTTAACAATAAGATATTTATAATTTTCTAAACTACAAAAAATAATTTATACTTTAAACAAATCTTTAAAATGTATTTATAATTTACCCTATTTTTTAACTTTTTTTAACTCACATCGCAGGTCTCTTGTTGCGATACATATGCTGCTCTTCCTACATTTTCTCAATTGTGTTGTGTCCAAGCCCAACATGGTTTAAGAAAGAAAATCTTTCAATTGGATTGGGCCACTAGTAAACAGCCAGCCCAAAACGTACGAGCTTAAGAAAACAGCCCATCCTGACTGAAGCCCATCCTAACTATACCAACATGACATCTTCTTTTTACGTCTTCTTTTTATTTTGAATAATGCTAGAGATCATTAAAAACATAACATGAAATGTATCATAAAAAAATTTCATCTTTTAATTAATGTGTAGTATTTTATTGTATGTGTAATCTAAAAGTGAAAAATCTTTCATGATATTTTTTTCATGATCCCTAACATTACTCTTTTATTTAATTTTTGAGCAGTTTTTTTTTAATATATTTTTATTATTATTAGAATTGGAAAATATATGAATTTTGAATTTATTCAACTCATTTGATTGAATATTGCTTGGATATTTTTTTGGAGAAAATTAACTATTAGTGTTAACTTCGGAAAATTATTACAAATTTATAAAAAAAAAATTATAATTATAATTATTAATATTAATAAAATTTATCGCCTATTTGTAATTATTTTTGTCAACTTATACTGAATTGAAAATTTTTATTTTTTAAATAAATATTTAATTTTAATTTTTTGGTGTGCGTATTCCATGGTTTTGTTTAGAGGGGACAGATTAATCAAAAACCATGAATATATTCAATTGCATTAATTTAAAATTTGTTTAAATTTGTTCAAATTTATAAACAATTGCATTTATAAACAATTAAAATTAACAGTAATCCTTAGTTGATCCTAGGGGAAGGGTTTAAAGACAGAGCAAGAGAAACCAATTTTTCAATAATAACAATAATTCAAGACCAAAAGAATGATAATAAAAATAATCATAAGAAAAGGAAAACAATAATAAAATTGGAGTCCCATACTCCTTTCAATGATGAAATGTTGATGGTGGCTTTGTTGGTACAAAGCCATGTGGTGCACCTAATGCTCGATTCGATTGATTCTGTCAAAATGAGTTTATATTTGCCCAAAGATATTGTTAGGTATATGTTACAACTAATTAGGATTATTGTGACATACAAATACAAAAATTATAAATAAAACATGGACATAAAAAATAAAAAGATTTAAATGATCAACAATGATACATAATTCTAAAATAGTAATTCTAATGAAGTGGAAGAGAGAGAGTAGAGAGAGATAGAGAGAGAAGTGTGGTTTCTTCTTCACACGAGCACTTTCTATATCATTAGAGCTCTTAAATTAGAGCTCCTAAACATTATTCTTAAATGATTCATTCTAAAATTATGATTATACATGCAGTTATTATGATTTTAATATGATAAGAAAGAATATATAAGAGATATAAATATAGTCGCCTAAATTAAGGTATAGAGTTTAGGGGTTCACGTTCATAATAATTCTAAATCTATTATTACATTTTCCGTGACTCATTTTGTGTTTTAATTTTATATTCTTAGAGTTATACTTCAAATTTAATGATTAACATTTAAATAATTAATTTCCTATAATTATATTCACGCTATCCTATCATATATTTGGAGGCTTTTTCTTATTATTATAATTATTAGTTGTATTATTGTTTTTGGTGGGAAAGTGTAGAGGGGTGTCCCTTCCAAGTTCCAATAATGGGATAATGCATAATAGTCCTATCTCAAGGAAGCTGCAGCATAGCTTCACATGGCCTCCAGCCTCTTCCACCTCCTTTATTATTATGAGGATGAATTATTATTTATTACCCTCTCTCTCTCTCTCTCTCTCTCTCTAAAAGCACATCCATACATACATATATATCAATTTTGCACCGTTGAGAGTTTTTAATCCTGAAAAATCCACTTGTTCCATACGGGTGCATGTGGGTAGGCACTGTTTGTTATTGTTTTAGAAATGGTGGTGTTTGGTTGCTACATACTTTACAATGATTGATGCATTTCCCTTTTCATCCCCATACAACTCTCTCCCTCTCTCTCTCTCTCACCTCTCTCTCTCTCTCTCTCTCTCTCTCTCTCTCTCTCTCTGTGTCATATGGAAGTAGAGAAAGCTTGTAGTTGTCTGTTGTTTCTTCTAATCACCCTGTAACATGGAGAGATTCTCTTGTGTCTTTTTTTTTTTTTTTTAATCTTCCTCAGATAACTGTTTGTTAGCACTTCAAAGCTTTAAAAAAAAAAAATCTAGACTAAGATGTACCCTTCGATTCGTGGATTAAAATGTATTATCAAAAAACATACAAATAATTTACTAGACTTGAGAGACAGTGAGAATAATTTATTTTAACATTAGTCATGAGGGTGCTTATGGATGTATCTTACCTAATTCCCAAGTAAATATTATTCAATGACCATTCTCGTTTTATCGTACAGATCACAATATTATTAAGTTAATGAGAAATAAAATTTGTCTATTTAATCCATTTTTTTATTAGTCAATAACAAAACGGTGTTATTTTTATATTCAATATTTTTCTTTAATATATATATATATATATGGATCAAGCTTATATCAAGTCTAAAAATTGGACGGGAGGATCTAATAGATTGTTGTGGGCTTAACTTGTAGGGTTTATTGAGCATACCATCCATGTAAAAATTCAAATTGATCATATATTGATAGTCACATTATCGGTTCTATTTATATTAAAAAAAAAAAAAATAGATAGTATATTCTTAAAATCATATTTACCAAATTACACGCATACCAAAAAAAAAAAAAAAAAACCACTTATGTTGTGTTTAGTCGGGAGATTTGAGGAGGAATTTTGAAAGGAAAATGGAAATGATAGGTGACGTGTGAATAAAATATACCCACAATTCACCTAGTTTCACATCTCTTTTCTTTTTTCCAAATCTCTTTTCAAATCCCCCAATCAAACACAACGTTAACGTTTAAACTTTGTAACAAAATAAATCATGAATTTTATATTTTGTCAATTTAAACCATAATCTTTTAATTTATTTTCAATCTAAACTATTTGCCTATGTAAAATTGATAATAAAATGATATCTTGAGTCATTAAACTTAATGAAAAATGGTGTTTTAGACATTTTCCCCACTAGTTTTACTTGATGAAAATAAGTATATGATTTAAATTGAAAATAAATCAAAAGATTATGATTTAAATTCATAAAATTAAAAATTCGGGATTTATTTTGTTACGAAACTAAACCCTAGATTTTTTTTATTTTTTTTTTTCGTATCATAAAAAATATAGTTGAATCAGATAAATGCAAATGGACTTTTAACAATTAATCACAAGAACATCAATTAATTATCATCAACATGGGTTTGACCTATATATGTATGATGAATTAATTAGTAAGAAAAAGTACAAGGTAATGCCAGATGCATTCACTTGATGACAAACACATTCCTTGCATGTTTTGGTGTCGGGTAGATTCTCAATTAAGTCCAAATTACCTTTACAGTCATTAGATGCCCTAATCAATAGCTGTTTCTTCTCAATCCCAAGACCTCACGAACTCAAAACTCTCATTAATCTATTCTAGTCTTCCAGATGGAAAAAGGGTCCCATTATATAAATAAAAAATCATAGTAATATTATTACTCCATTTTTTTGAATCATCATAACTAACTTATTATCCAATCATCCCTCGCCTTGTCTATCTATTTGATATAAAGACCCTCTTGCCACCATCACACACCTTTGTTCCATATACCCCAAAAGATGGCTAAAAAGTGAAGAGAAGGGGAACAAACACAGCAGAAGAAGAACAACAACAACAAAATGCACACACGCCTTCTCTTCTTCTTCTTCTTCCACTGTTACATTGGTCTCTCTCTTGTTTTTGCTGAGGGAGCTCCAACTCTACCACCAAATGATAATAATGAAGTATCATCTCTTCTCTCCATAAAGTCCACTCTCATTGATCCTGCGGATCACCTCTCAGACTGGAAAGTCCCCATCAATGGCTCCGATACCGGTCCATTTCACTGCAATTGGACCAGTGTTTCGTGCAACTCCAATGGCTATGTTGAAAAGCTTGATCTTTCCAACATGAATCTCAGTGGCAGAGTATCGGATCGAATACAAGGCCTTCACAGTCTTGCTTATCTCAATATTTGCTGCAATGGGTTGTCCTCAGAATTGCCAAACTCACTCTCCAACATCACTTCATTGAAGAGCATTGATGTCAGTCAGAACAATTTCATTGGAGGATTTCCAGGGGGCCTTGGCAGGGCTTCAGGATTGAAATCCGTGAATGCGTCGAGCAATAATTTCTCGGGTTTTCTCCCTGAGGATCTTGGCAATGCTACATCACTCGAGAGCATTGATTTTCGTGGGAGTTTCTTTGAAGGATCAGTTCCTATTTCTTTCAAGAATCTGCAGAATCTCAAGTTTCTTGGACTTTCCGGGAATAATCTGACTGGGAAAATCCCACCAGAGCTCGGTTTGCTTTCGTCTTTAGAGACAATCATTCTCGGATACAACGAGTTTGAAGGTCCTATCCCACCTGAATTCGGTAATCTTGATAATCTTCATTACTTGGATTTAGCAGTTGGGAGTCTCAGTGGTCCAATTCCTTCTGAATTGGGCAGGCTCAAGAAATTAACCACAGTTTACTTGTATCAGAACAGATTTGAAGGAAAGATTCCAAAAGAAATTGGAAACATGACCGCTCTTGTGTTCTTGGATCTCTCTGATAATCAGATTTCGGGTGAGATTCCAAATGAGATTGCGGATTTGAAGAACCTGGAGTTATTGAATTTGATGTGCAATCGACTAACTGGTCCAATTCCAAGCAAGATTGGTGAGTTAACAAAGTTATCAGTACTTGAGCTATGGCAAAACTCTTTGACAGGTCCTTTACCTGCAAATCTTGGCCAGAACTCCCCATTGCAGTGGCTAGATGTGTCTTCTAATTCACTTTCAGGTGATATTCCAGCCGGGTTGTGTGATTCCGGTAATCTTACTAAACTCATTCTTTTCAACAATTCATTTTCGGGTCCAATCCCATTAGGCTTTTCTACTTGTTCTTCACTTGTCCGGGTTAGAGTTCAAAATAATTTAATTTCCGGGACAATTCCAACCGGTTTTGGAAATCTTCCCAAACTCCAGAGGTTGGAATTGGCGAATAACAATCTCACCGGTACAATTCCAGATGACTTCGCTTTATCTTTGTCACTTTCGTTTATAGATGTCTCGTGGAACCGCCTTGAATCATCTCTTCCTTCAAACATTCTTTTCATTCCTAGTCTTCAAAACTTCATTGCTTCGAATAATGACTTAAGAGGCAATATTCCTGACCAATTCCAGGACTGCCCATCGCTTTCTGTCCTTGATCTTTCAAGCAACCATTTCTCTGGCAAAATCCCACAAAGTATCGCTTCATGCGAAAGGCTTGTGAATTTGAACCTTGGAAACAACCAATTCACCGGGGAAATCCCAAGACCGATAGCGGCACTACCTATGTTGGCAATTCTTGATGTATCGAACAATTCACTCACTGGAACCATACCTGAGAATTTTGGAAGCTCGCCTGCCCTGGAAATGCTAAACTTGTCTTACAATAAGCTCGAGGGACCGGTTCCCAACAATGGGATTTTGACGACCATAAACCCGAATGATCTCATAGGCAACGTGGGACTTTGTGGGGGCAATGGCATCCTTCCACCTTGTTCCCAAAGTTTTTCCACCACTGCATCACGGCAAAGGAAAAGGAAAATGCATATCATCAATCACGTTATCATTGGATTTGCTGTCGGAATTTCAGTGATTTTATCTCTCGGGTTGACTGTGTTTGTAGGGAAAAAGTTGTACAAAAGATGGTACTTGTACAACACTTTCTTCACAGATTGGTACAAGTGGAGCTCTGCAGAGTGGCCCTGGAGGCTAATAGCATTCCAGAGGCTCAGTTTCACGAGCACTGACATATTAGCATGCGTGAAGGAGTCAAATGTGATTGGTATGGGGTCAACGGGGATTGTTTACAAGGCAGAAATCCAACGCCCACGTTCAATTGTGGCGGTTAAGAAACTATGGAGATCAGATGTAGATGTTGAAACTGGAGATGACTTGTTCAGAGAAGTAAATTTACTTGGGAGGCTTCGGCATAGGAACATAGTGAGACTATTGGGGTACCTGCATAACGAGAATGATGTGATGATGGTATACGAGTACATGCCAAATGGCAACCTTGGAGAGGCCTTGCACAGTGAAAATGCTACGAAAATGTTGGTGGATTGGGTTTCGAGGTATAGCATAGCTGTGGGCGTTGCGAACGGATTGGCTTACCTTCACCATGATTGCAATCCACCGGTGATTCACCGAGATGTCAAGTCCAATAATATTCTTCTTGATGCAGATTTTGAGGCTAAGATTGCAGATTTTGGATTAGCAAGGACAATGATTCAGAAGAATGAAACAGTTTCAATGGTGGCTGGTTCTTATGGATATATAGCACCTGGTAAATTCCCAATCTTTATTTACCACAAACAATATATTCTTTTTTTCTGTTTTTTTTGGGCAATGTCACATTACTTTTCCAGAGTTTAGTTTTTGTGCAAACAAGTGTCTGAAATTCTAGAAAATGTTTGATATTGCAGAATATGGTTACACATTAAAGGTAGACGAAAAGAGCGACATATATAGCTTTGGCGTGGTGCTTCTAGAGCTTGTAACCGGGAAAAAGCCATTAGATCCTGAATTTGGGGAGTTCACAGATATTGTAGAATGGGTTCGGAGTAAGATTCGTAACAGAAGGGCATCAGAAGAACCATTGGACAGCAACATTGCAGGCCAATGCAAACATGTTCAAGAAGAGATGCTTCTTGTCCTACGAATCGCACTTCTCTGTACTGCCAAGAATCCAAAAGACAGGCCAACGATGAGAGATGTCATAACAATGCTTGGAGAAGCAAAACCACGAAGAAAAAGCATTTGTCATAACAGCGAAAAGCCAGTCTTTGGCAACTCTCCTGTTATCGGCCTCTTGTGAGGCACACAGTAAGTTGGTTTCATGACAGTCCAATTCAAAACCAATACAAAAACATTCAAAACAAAGCTTTTTAAGAAATCCAGAATTGAATCTGATCGCATCTGAAATGCGTGCACCGCCACAAGCTCCGCTTGCCCCAGTCGACAAGCCAAACCAACAAATGTGATGTTCCCTGTAATTTGTCTCTATCATAAAGCTTTTTTTTTTTTTTTTTTTTGTGGGTTTATTTTCTTTTCCTTGATCAGTTTCTGGTATTGAGAGGGATGGCCAAGAATTGAATGATAATTATTTTTTCCTCAAATGAATAAACTGTCAATTACTTTCCCTGTATTGTAACTCCATTCTACCAACTATTTGTGTCGCAAAGAAAACAATTATGTATATATTGTTGGGAAAAAAAATAGATATGAAATAAGAAGAATTGAAGTAGCTGTTGGATTGTGCTCCATCTGAAATGATCAGATCCTATGTATGGTTCAAATTTCGCATGCCATTGTAAGCAAAGAATGCAACCCTTACGTAAACGCCTTTGATTTTATAAGACACAATCTATTTATCATGTACTTGTATATATATCCATAGTTCGTTTCCTTTATTTTCTATGTCAAACAAGCGAAACACCCTTTTCATGTGCTTTCAACAACAAAAAAATCTATTGAAAACTTCAAAATTTTTGAAAATTATCCAACAACAATATGTGGGAGAACTTGAACTCACAACCTCAACAATGGAGGTACAAAAATCAAACAATCGGATGCGATTGAACTGCACAGATTTGGGATTGATCAGAGTCTAAAATGTCAAATATTTGAGAGGCCTGTGATTACTAACTTAAAGCTATTATTGCCTATCTACACAAAGATATTAACAGATAACGAAATCTCCAAAATTCAACCCAAATCAATGTCAACTCTTTTAATGTTCACAAAATAGACATTGTATAAAATCAAGATTGTGGAATAAAAAAGAAAGCAGAATCATAAGGCTCATTTTGAAATCAATTACCAACACCAGAAACATTTACTTTATATATGCAATCTCTATAAAACTTTTCGTGGAATCCACAAATAGTTCACATTTCAAGCTGATGATACAGAATGCTTGTTCTTCTTGCAAACTTGGATACAAGAAAAGCATAATTTGCTAATTTCATAGCATGTCTATATATATGTATTCATACTGTTACAACAAAGGTACCTCCTCTACAAAGAATTCGCAGCGAGAGATATAGAAGCATACCTAAGAATATAGCCATGGGGAAGGATGGCGATTGCTGAAATTTGTTTCCACTTTGCTCCAGTAGCCTGCAAGACCAATCCTTTTAACCGAAGACAATATTGTGATTGGACTTGTAGTTGAACCAAATGGAAAGAAACCAAACTCACAACCGGACTACAACAGAAAAAAGCAAGCAATCAAACGAAACAAACCTATGATCTTTCATCCCCGACCCAATTATCCTTCTCCTTTGGTCCTGTTGGCCCTTCCTCGCCATAAATCTCAGTCGGAAACAATTCAAAAAAGGTCTCGGCTGAAAATCGAAGCAACATAGGAAAATAGCTGATTATCTTATTCAGTTCAGATCGCGCATCATACACAATGGTTGGACCCCACTCTCTCATATACTGTAACCAATTTGGCTCATTTACAACTCCAACTCCAAGATACTCGGCTGCAACTATCTGATACCTAGTGCTCGAATCCACGAAATATTTGCTCTGAGCAACATCATTCCTCAAACCTATCCCAATTTTCGAAGACCCTTGAATATAGCACCCAGGATGTGGGTAACTTGAATGGCCACTTTTTGATGAATAAACGATAGGCTTATTTCCCTCAATGTACTCCAAATTACAAGCGTTCACCCATTCACCACCACTGTGCTCCGAGAAGTACATGCTCCAAAGCTCTCCAGTGAAGTTGCACACACGGAGAGTATAATGCTCCCAATCGCCCACATGTTCACCTATTTTGCTCAATTCAATATTCACCAAGCTGGCTTTAATGGTGGCCGGTCCATTGAAGGGGCAAAAAACCCACATGACAATATCTGTGAAAGTTCCTCCTAAAGCCGGTTTTACATGAACGTAGAGCTCGGCACTCTCAATATCACCATTTTTGAGAAAATTTCTATCATCCTTGTTGTCTGGCAAGTCTATCCAATATTCCCCATCATTTCTTCCACCACTAGGCAAATTTGAGCCCCCAGAATCAATGGACTCTCCCTTGACCTTGCCATTTTGATACAAAAGTGCCCCATTTTTAAAAAACCATGATACCGATGAGGGCAAATAGATCTCATCCGGATGGAAGAACACAGTGGGCCCGTAGTGCTTGATAAGGGCATGAATCTGATCTTGATTCGGCATTGCATGTAAAGTTGAATCAAGACTCTTTAAGCACGCAATGTTTAGCTCATCTCCTGAGCTGTGGTTGGTAGTGCAGAAGAATGTCCCAACACAAACACTTTTAGCCAACATCCCCCTTCGGCTGGGCCTCATGTTCCAAACTCTAAGTGGTGGCTTTGAAAAACTCGAATCTGTCTCAAGCATCATATCACAAGTTTCAGTAGTCTCAGTAAGATCAGCTCTCACACATCTAACTTCTTCAACATCTGGCTCATCTGGCTTGCCAGTAACCACATAACCCATGGCTTTATAACCTGCTGGCGGTTTTGGCAGCCAGACGTATCCGCATCCACTGTGATGGGAATCTGTACGCCAAATTAACGTGTAACCGACAGGCTTTTTAAGAGCTGGAGAGTTTGACAGTGAGCCACAAATAGAGCTAATGTTTTGCCAGGTAGCACCAACATCTTGGGCCACAAGAACATAGCCCCTTAACGGCTGGTCATTGGGCTGGCAATAGTGACCGAGGCAAAAAAATCCCTCTGGGATACCCACAGGTCGATAGAATGTGACACCTTTTGATTTTCTGGGAGTGCAGCTCCATATACCGTCAAACTTGGTGATTTTAAGAACTTCTATTTCTCCGAGGCAAATTTTCCCAGTAGCAAAACCTCGACCTGAGAAGGTGACATTACATCAATTGATGAACGAAGCAAATGTAGCTACGCAGGACAACTACAATGAAATGTTTGTTAAGATCACATTATGAATGGCATACTTCTGATCCAAATTACTGTAATTACTTCTCATATTAAAATGAAGTTACTTAATTTTAGAAAAAGAAGAAAACAGAAGGGGGAAAAAATAGTGCTAAGCTAATTTTCTATTGAAATACAATTTTTTTTTTTCCTTCACTGATTAATGAATGTTGTGAAATGTCTTGTATTTACTGCATATCTTGTGTTCTTGTTTTCTGTGTATGCTTGTTCTTTCATTTTACTGTTTTATTGTGTGATTGAAAACACCAACAATGAATTCATCAACATAATCAATACCAACATGAACAATCTACCATAAATGGAAACATATATACAAAATTGGCATTTCTTCTGTACAAATCCAATATCTCGACTCCATACTCAGAACCTTCTATCATACTCACTTGGGGTTGAGCAATTGTATTACTCCAAAAACTGTCCAATATGGTGGAAAACACAATATATTAAATTAAGCACTATTTGTGTCCAATACCAAAATTATTCAGCACCAATAAAATGTTGAGCTCTTTGATGGAATTTTTTTTTTTTTAATTGATAATTGTTTACCAGAATTTCAAAGACTTGAAATTTCAAAATAGGACCTATTTTAACATGTGCCTCTAACATGAGATGTTTGCTTCATTTAATGAAACTCTTTATCATAAATTTAAAAAAAAAGAAAAAAAGAAAAGAAAAGAAAAGAAAGAAAGAATGAAAGTTTAAAGTAACTATTAAAAAGAAAAAAAATTTAGAGAAAACAAGTGAAAATTGAAAACTCAGAGCATTATTTCCAACTCCAATGATCAACACACTAAAACATAATCAGATTACAGTTTGCAAAGAAGATCCATATGAAGATTGTAGAATTACCCATTATTTTACTGAAAAAAATAAAACCAAATTCAAGGTTGACAATAATAAGCTGACAAGAAGCTATTTTTGCGAGCGAGCGAGAGAGAGAGAGAGAGAGAGAGAGAGAGAGAGAGAGACTAGTACAAAGCTAAGCTAAAATCTGGGTATTTTAAAAAATAAATAAATAAATAAATGAGGGAAAAATTTATAAAAAAAAAAAAAACAATCTTTGTCTCACTCATCATCAATGATCATCAGCGAAGTACCCAGAGAAGAAAAAAAATTCTAAAAATTTTGGGGAAAAAACATAAATAATTGATTTTAAAAGGCATACCTTGAGGCCATTGTGGAATGGGATAAGGCAGAGAAAAGGGTTGTGGTTCCAAAGGGTAGAATTTTGAGGCACTGTCCCAGCAAAAACACTCACACCCAATTCCAAACATTTTGATTCTCAAAACTTTGGGACAATCAAAGACAAACCCAAAATTTTCTCAAACTTCAGATTCTCTGGAGTCTGAAATTTGGGCAAAGGGCAAAGAAATTCAGAATAAAAGAGGGAGGAGTAAAAGGCAAACTAGTCCTCTCTCTAAATCCGTCTCCTTGGAGGTCTGAACTAGCAAAACCCTTGAGAGAGAGAGAGAGAGAGAGAGAGAGAGAGAGAGCTCTTCTTTACTGGTAAAAGGGTTGAGTCAGTCAGAAAAGAGTTACAAGAGAGAGACTTTTCCAATGAAGAAGAAGGTCATCCTTGTATGAAGTTTTTTTTTTTTTTATTTTAATTATTTATTTGGGAAGTCTGTTTTTGTTTGGCTTCAATCCATTATCCATAAAGTTTAGTAGAGCAATAATTTCTAGTTTTAAATTTGAAATTTTAACAATAGTTTTAATGATGTAATATAAAATAAAAAAATAAAATATATATATTAAATTATTTATGAGTGGGGCTTGCTGTCACATAAATTAAACTCTCATTAAAATTTTACTTTTAGTATTCCTAAATATTTTTCAAATTTAGTACTATGGTCCTGATTTTTTTAAAATTAAAAGTTAATAATTAAAAGAAAGAAATTTAAAATATTTATATTTCAGTTTTTAAATAATTAATTTTTTTTAACTTATTTAAGCTATTCCTATCTAATAACCTATAAATATAAATTATACCAAATAATTTAACAAAGACTCCTAAAACAAAAATAAGTTATAATCACCATTAAAAACTATAACAAACCGTCCCTACAGCACATTCGTTAAAAACAACAAATTATTGTTCTCTCAAATTACAGAATCGATTGGGAGCCCGAATTTGAGCTCCCCCGAATGCCCCGAATTCTTTCTTCTTCTTTTCTTTTTTTTTTCTTTTTTTTTTTTTCAGAAGAGGAAAAAGGATGAGGAGGAGGAGGAAGGAGGAGGAGTGGACTGGAGGGGGCCATACTAGTGGGAGGAGGCGAAGGCGGGGCCGGAGGCGACGGCAGTGGTGCTGCGATGATCGGGGCTGGGCAGCGACGACCGGGGCTGGGCCGACGACAACGTGGACAGACGACCGGCGAACCACCTCTCTTCTCTCTCTCTCTCTCTTTCTCTCTTCTCTTTCTCTCCCTCTCCCTCTCTGGTTCAAACTGAAAATGGAAGAAGAATAAGAAAAAAAAAATATAATGCCCAAAACGACGTCGTTTTGGGCATTAGAGGAATTCGGGGGAAAGAAATTCGGAACACAAATCATTTTTACTCAAATTATTTGTCGACTAGTCATTAATGAAGTGATGTAGGAGCTAAATATATTTATTCTAAAAAATATTTTTATATATAATTTAATTAAATTATTTATATTTTTAAATATATATAATATTTAAAATAATTGTTAAATTAAAAATAAATAAATAATAATTTAAAATTTAAATAATGATTCTAATTATTTATTTTAATAATTTTAGTTATATCATTTCATAAAAATGATATTTAAATCAACACATATACTAATTTTAAACAAATTATTTATGTGTATTTTAATAATTTTTGTTCAATCGTGTTATATAAATGTAACTTACATAAATATATACAATAAATATCATAAAAATAAATATTTTAAATATTTAATTTTAAAAAAAGTGAAAAAATATAATAAAATTAATTGACAAAATATTTTTAGTATGTATAATTCTATTAATTTTGTTTGTGGGTAATTTAGATTAGGTAGAGGTCTTTTAAATATTAAATTTTAGAAATAATTTTGATAAAGGTATATTGGTCTCGAATTTAAAAAAAAAAAAAAAAAAAAAAAAAAAAAAAAAAGGGAGTGATGCGCTACATAGGAGAGAGAAAAAGTTAAAAGTAAACAATATTTTTTTTTTTTTTTTTTGATAATCTTTCCCCTATTGTTTTATAAAAGTCTTATTTAAATCAATGCATATAATAATTTTAAATAAATTATTTGTGTATATTTTAATAATTTTAGCTCTATCGTATTATGAAAATATAAATTAAATAAATATATATAATAATTTTAAATTATAACACAAAAAAAGAAATATTTATTTGATAATGTTAACCTTTTCGTGTTACAAAAATGTAACTGAAATAAATATATATAATAAATTTATATGATATTAAATTATAACTTGATATTATAAATAATTATTATAACATTAAAAGTGATTCTAATTATCTAAGAAATTCAACATAATTAATATTATAAATCAGATAGGCAAAAGAGTAAGAAATCATAGTAATATTTAATTTTTTTAAAAAGTGAAAAAATATAATAAAATTAATTGGTAAAGTATTTTTAGTGTATATAATTCTATTAGGTTTTGTTTATGGGTAATTTATATTACGTAAAAGTCTTTTAAATATTAAATTTTAGAAAGAATTTTGGTAAAAGGATATATTTATGTGACATTTTAATAAATTAAAAAAAAAGATGTGCCATATAGGAGAGAGAAAAAAATTGAGAGCAAACACAATTTAGATTAAGTAGAAGTCTTTTAAATATTAAATTTTAGAAAGCATTTTGGTAGAAAGATATATTAATGTGGCATTTTAATTATAGTGATCCCGGGTTTTACCCCTTATTGTACAGTGATCCGGACTTGATTCTGTGGATGTTAGCAGTTGTTTATATCTTGTTTACATCCTTTCATACTTTGTATTTGAATTATAGGATGTGTTGGGCAGGTTTGAAACAAATTGGTTGTGTTTTGAAACCTAGAGTTGATGCCCAGATTTTGGCCTTCACGCTCGAGTGGAGCTTTTGACGCTCGAGCAAGCCCTTTGTTGTTGCTTCTCCGCTTGAGCGGGAGTTTTGATGCTCCAGCGAGATTTTCCATCTCCTAGTACTTTTGTCTGCAGGTCTTCAGACACTCAAGCGGGAGTTTTGACGCTCGAGCGTGAACCTTCGTTTTCGTTCCTCCGCTAAAGCGGGGAGTTTGACGCTCGAACGGGGACCATGTCTGCAAAACTTCTAGAAGTGTGCAATCTATGCTCGAGCGGCGCTTTTGAAGCTCGAGCGTGAGTCTATGTCTGATGCTCGAGCGGGGGTTTCCACGCTCGAGCGAGGCGACTGGTATATCACTTTGGGATTTCACTTTTTAGATCACTTTTTCAATACTCTTTCTTTCTCTTACTTTCCCAAACACAGATTTGAGAGCCCCTCTCTCTAAAATCTTACCTTCTCTCTAGGGATTGATCTAGTAAGAGTGGTTTCATCGTCTTAGGCCTTTGTAAAAGTTGTAGGGATCGTCGAGGGCCTTATTTTGATCCGAAAATTTCTTGGTTTAGAGCATCTTCAATTTTCATCATCTTCCTTTGAGCTCCGAATTTGAGGTAGGAATTCATACTCACTCTTATGGGTTTTGACCTAAATATTGAGTACTTTGTATAAATGGTTTTGGGTTTTGGAAACTAGGGTTTCAAATGCATAATTTTAAAAAAAGGGTTTTGTTTATTTTGGACCATAAATATGTATTTGGGTTTCGAAATGGATATATTGATGTTGTTGGTAATATATGGATTCTTGGAGTCAATATTGAGAATAAGGGGAACTATGCCATGTTTTGGTATATTTGGGACACTAATGTAATTAATGACATTTGTTGAGAAAATATGGAATTGAGTAGAATATAATGAAATTGGCTCATTATGAAATAGATTAGTGAAGTTGGATTTATTATTCGCTCACTTTTGGAAATATTGATATTTTATCTGTTGGTGCTTTTATTATCTGTTTAGAAATAATTGCTTTGGGCTACCGGTGGAGGGTAGCTATGATTGTTGTAGACAATGCATGATAATTAGGCAAACTAAAACTAATCAATTGGATGTGTCATAGAGTATGACGGTTGACAGAATACATTAACTGTATGTATTGATTGAATATGTATATGACCTATGTGTATATACGTTGTGTGTGGGAGGAGGAGATAGGGGATGTACTCCACAGTATAGGGGAAGATAGGAGATGGACCTCTAAACCGGATATTGTTTGGGAGGAGATAGGGGATGGACTCCGTTGATACAGCTCATATGCTTATCAGTTAATATGTTGATAGAGCTCATATGCTTATCTATGGAAGTGTTGATATAGCTCATATGCTTATCTGTTGAAGTGTAGAAACAGCTTGTATGCTTATCTGTGAGATGTTGATATAGCTTATATGCATATCTAACGAAGTGTTGATATAGCTAGTATGCTTATCTATTGTGAAATGGGAAATGTTTAATATGAGTCACTATCTCATGTAAATTGTTAGCCAGGTTCTGAGCCGTTGTTGTGAATTGTGAATTTGATAAGAACAGGAAAATGAAATGAAACATGGACACTGTGGTCATGTAATGAAAGTGGTATATGAATTGGTTTATGTGAATCAAATATTTATCAATTGCTAATGTCTTAGTTACTACTCATATTGTGTTTAGCATATCTCTATTGGGCGTTGGCTCACCCTATATGGGACATCATTTTCAGGTACAAGTAGCATGCCACCTCCAAGGACATAGCTTGGATGGTTATGAGAGTTGAAGACTCTTTTTGATTATTTTGTTTGTATTACATGTATATCAAGCCAAGGGCTTATTTTGTATAGAGTTAGTACTCTTCTTTTTGTAACCAAGTGTTGACTTGGAAAGCTGTAAGCCCATAGGGCATATGCTTTTGTTGTTAACATGTAATATTGTTGTAAAAATTACTCTGATGAATAGAAAGGTATTGATTTCTCTTATATCATTGTATGTCTAAAATGATGGGTTTTATATATTATTTTGAGGGCGTTACATTAATTAAAAAAGAAAAAAGAAAAAAAAAAGATGTGGCATGTAGGAGAGAAAAAAATTGAGAACAAACACTACTTTTAATAACGAAAAATGCCATGGACCCTAAATGTTTTGTCAATATTTCTACCAAATATCTCACATAGGTGTAAGATTCACACCATATGGGTCTTATGTAGCAAAAATATGAGTAAATTACACTTTGCACTAAATCTCACTTTGGTCCCTACACATGAAATCATGACAGTCAACCCTCTGCACTTCTGGTCAAATCTCACCTTGGTCCTTACACATGAAATTGTGACGGTCAACCCCTTATACTTTTGGTAAAATCTCACTTTGATCCCTATATAAGTGTCAATGTCCCATTTCTCTAACTCAATTGTCTAAATTTTTAACAGAATCTAGTCATGTGATAAGAATATAACTACAACATGAAGGTAAGAAAGGAAAATCATTGATATTTTCCATCAATACACACTTTATCCTAAAATTTATATCAAAATATGATTATATTAGGGTAAAACAAAATGAAAATTGTAAACAATTAAAAAAATGAGCTAGGATTTTACATAAATTAAAATCATGAAACTCTATTTTTCACAGTAATGCACACATCCTTCTATCTCATCTTTCTTTCTCTTTGATTTCTTTTATTGCATTTTTTTATTTATTTTAAAAGCTCTACTTTCTTGTCTTTTCGTCCGAATTTTCGCTATACAAACATATATATATTGTACTATATAACTCTCATGTGCTTATCACATAGGACAAAGTGTATTGGTGAAAAATATGGATGATTTTCCTCTCTTACTCTCATTTCATAGTTACATTTTTGTCACATAACTAGATTTTATTAAAGATTTAAAAATGAAATAACAGAAGAGGGACATTGATACTTGTGTAGGGACCAAAGTGAGATTTAAGTAAAAGTGGAGGATTTCATGTGTAAGGACCAAAGTGAGATTTGACCAAAAGTGCAAGGGGTTGACTGTCATGATTTCATGTATAGGAGCCAAAGTGAGATTTGGTGTAAAGTGCAGGGGTACAAAGTGTAATTTACCCTAAAAATATTGATAAAATATTTAGAATCCTTAACATTACTCTTTAATTATATATATATTTATATGATGATGATGATTTGTATTATTTTGGGCATTTAAAAATATTATTTATATTATTTAATGATTTTAAAGATTTTTTTTACAAGAATTAGTTGAGATCTTTTAATTTGTGATTTTTTCACATAAAAGTACATTATGTATGTATTCAATTAAAGAATAAAAATGTTAAAAATAAACAAATAATTTGAATACACTAGTTTTTTTTTCTTTTTCTTTTTCTTTCTTGAATGTGGTTTGAATACACCAGTTTTTATCCTACATAAATGGTCCTCAATTATTGTTTTTAGGGCAAATTACCAACACCCCCTCGAGGTTTGACTAAATACGGATTCCTCTCTAAGGTTTGGGAAATTACAAATTGTTCCATGAGGGTTATATTTACATAACAAATTAGGGGGCAATTTGTTCTACAAATATAAACCTCAGGGGCAATTCGTTATGTAAATATAAACCTCAGGGGGCGAGATGTAATTTCTCAAACCTCAAGGAGAATTCGTATTTTAGTCAAATCTCCAAGAGAGTGTTGGTAATTTGCCCTAGTTTTTAATAAAACATGATGGAATAGTTTGTGGGACCACTAGGGCAACATATTAGAGAAAAATTATTTGTTGATTCTGGTGCGTCACGTGGTCATACTCCTCACTAATTACAATTCATTATATATTTTCATGTTTTCTAATCACACAACATGAATTTATGAATTACGTCCCTTCCACCAATTATAATACCGTTAAGACACCACATAATGGTGCCCCAAGACCAACTAATAAGTTCTCTACATTAGGTAAGTAAGTACTTTACAAAGAGTAAAATTTACATCTACTCAACATTAATTCATAAATTGTGTCCATGTGAATCTCATTTCATGTGTAATTCATATATATATATTTTTGATTTTGAAAATATATATTTATTGAACAAAAAAATTCTTTTGATTACTTATTGATGGTAATTTTATTTTATTTTTAAGAAAAAAAAATCCCAATCTCATCTTTGAAATAGCAAAAGGATTTGGTGAGAGCTTCATGGGGTGTGTCAACTTGTGAATAAAAGAGTGAGTTATACTATCGGTCCCTATAGTTTAGGTTTGTGTCACTTTGATTTTTGACTTTTTAATTGTGACACATTTAATCTTAAATTTTGAATCTTGTTCCAACTAAGGATAATTGAAAATACCATTGCTTAATTTGAAGGGCAAAATCATTAATTTGATAAAATGTAAACTAATTTGAGAAAAATAAATGTCAAAATTTTTAAAAATTATTTCTACCGAGTAAAAATAAAATTATGTAAAATTGATAAATTTTTTGAATATTTATTTATTTATTTATCATCTTGTGATTTAGGTCGGGTGTGGATTACCCCCTTGCGGTTATGTGGTAATTTCTAAATGTCAAGAGGGTAATCTGCACTGGCTCAAACTATAAGAGGATAAAGTGAAGTTTGCTCTTTTAAAAATTATTTCTATCTAGTCCTCATTTGGTAAACATTTTGGGGCTAAAAAAATACAAAAAGATAAAATAAGCTATATAAGCCAATAAGACAAAATGTCACATCTAAACTATAATCATTATACTTTTTCTCTCACAAAAGTAAAAAAAAAAACCAAAAAAAAAACCAAACGAGGCTAAAAAAATCCCAACACAAAAAAGTTGACTACCGTAGCCAATGCCAAACAAAGCTCCGGTAAAGATAAAACTATGTAAAACTAATAATTTTTTAGACATTTATTTATTTATTTTACCAATGTATTTAGATGATGATTACGTAATGGGTGGTTATTTTTATTTTCATTAAATTAGCTTCTATTTTTTTAAAAGTCAAATATGGCGACAATTTTGATATTATTATTAAACCAATCCATTAAGTCAAAAAATTCAAAATTAAAAACATTTCATATATTAAATATATCGATTATATATTAAAAACCTAACAACCACCCATTACATGATTATCATCTAAACACATAATAAAAATTAATTTAGTAAAATAGATAAATGTCTAAAAGATTTATCAATTTTACATAATTTTATCTTGAGATTTTTATTGATAAATCTCATTCAGAAGTGTTTTAACTCAGGAAGTCTATGAAAGAATTTTTTAATTCACTTAGTCTCATATATTTATAGTTTTATTCTATAAAGTCTTTTTTTCTTAATTTACACTATTTTGTTAGACTTTTATGCCTTTATATTTAATATTGATATTTAATGTTGGGGGAGGAGAGAGAATGGAAAGGATTAAGGCATAGAAAATTTCATACACAAATTAAATAACATTGATGTTATTATTTTATATTATTATATAATGTGAATATATTTTGAATTGACAACACATTAAGAATAATGTGAACATTCTCTCTCATCTGATGTGAATATATTTTTAATTGACAACACATTAAAAATAATGTAAACATTATCTCTCATCTGATGTAAACGTTCACAACACCTTTCTGAAAAATTCTATCTCATCTAATGTAGTGATGTGAACGTGCACAACATTTAAACTTTCTTATTTTTAATTGACAACACATTAAAAATAACGTTCATTATATTTTTAATTGACAACACATTCTTATTTACAACATATAGTGATATGAACGTTTACAACATGTGAACATTTTCTCTCGTCTAATGTAGAGATGTGAACGTTTACATTTATATGCTTTAGTATGAATATTCACATAATATAATTGACAACACAATGACAAAAATTCGTTTCAAGTTAAAGCTTGTGGTTGTGTAATTTGATGCAATGTTGATGTGAACCTTAACATCACCTTTATCACAACGTCATCTGATGTGAACATTCACATTCACGTCCACGTCTGATATAAATATTCACATTCACGTCATCAATGAAGAACCATGTTTAATTTTTTGTATGTAATATATATCAACATTAAATAGTAGTGTGTAGTTAATGCATTTTTTTGAAGTGAAGATATAATGACAATCAACATTAAATATCAACATTAATGGGGGCAGGAGAGATTTAGGGTGTTTGGTCTTCTTACCTCAAATAGGACCAAATGAAATAGTCAAAAAGAATATGAGTTTGATGAAATAAAACTCTTAGAAATGGAATTTATCAAAAAAGCTTTTTTTTTTTTTATCTTTGGTGGGTAGAAATAATGTGAACATTCACGTCATTACGTACAATCATGTTTGTATGAGCACAGAAATAATTTTCTCGTATAATCCTGTTGATCAAGTTTGCATTCCTTCAAATGTTGTCGCTTTACCACCTGACAACACAAACGTAAGCTAGCCGGCGGGTGTGTGCCGGAAACCTCTCCGATACCTAAGTTAGTAAATAGACAATAAGTACAAAAGCTCTGTGTATTCTAGAGTAAAAATTGAAATACCTGTACATAGGTCCTGCTATAAGCCTTTATAGATTCTACCTAGCACAATCCTAGTAGGATTCAAACTCTCCTTATAAGAGTTTTCCTAGAAATCACACTCCCAATGAAGAGTGTCTATCCTGATAACATTCTACTCACTACCAACCAAGTGAGATAGTTTGCACAATCTTAGTAGGACTGTACTCTCCTTAGCAGAGTCCTCCTAGGAATTACATTCCTAAGGATAATGCATATTCTGATAACACCCCACTCACTGCCAACTAAGTGAGATGGTTATCACCTTGCTTGGCTCGATACGCCTAGCCGAGCTACCTAGCGCAAATACCCTGACCAGGCCGTACGATCACCAATTGCTTTGAATCCTCTCGTCCGGCTACCTCTAGCTCGGCTTTCTACATATGGCCGACATAGCACTTCGGCTCTCCCACTGATCGCAATTGGAGCTCACCGATCGGCCTATCAACCATTGTTCCTACACCGAGCTATCCTGAGCTCGTAACTTGGCCCACAACGCGACCCAATATTCAGAAACAATACTTCCTAGCTCGGCCCAATTTGGCTATACAAATTACCCTCTCAATGTTTATATTTAAATGAAAGTTGAGGCTTATGGTTGTGTAATTTGATGCAATATTAATGTGAACCTTAACATCACTTTTATCACACGTTATCTGATGTGAACATTCACATTAACGTCATTTAATGTGAACATTCATGTCATCACGTACAATCAATATTTAGATGCATGAGAACTACCAAAACATAATGACAATCAATAAATAACCATGTTTAATTTTTTATGTGTAGTATATATCAATATTAAATAGTGTTGTGTAGTTTATACATTTTTTTGGAGTGAAGATATGGGGAATAGGAATGGTCATGGGAACTACCAAAATATAATGACAATCAACATTAATGGGGGCGGGAGAGATTGAGGGTGTTTTGGTCTTCTTACTTCAAATAGAACCTAATGACATAGTCAAAAAAGATATGGATTAAATGGAATAAAACTTTTATAAAGGGGACTTATCAAAAAAGCTCCCAAGAAAAAAATGGTGAGTGGATAACATAATGAATCTTATATGTTTTTATGATTTTTGTTGTATCATTATATGAATTCATATGGGAGATTTTGGTCAATTTTAAACATATAGATTATATTATACTTTTCCTATAAATAATATATTAGCAAATAAAAATATAAAAGTTTAATTAATAATTTTAAATATAACATACTAAAAATCAAAAAAATAAATTTTAAATAAAAAATTACAATATGAAAGTTCATTAAAAAAAATTACTTTGTTTTATTTTTATCAAGGGCAATTTCTTATGATGGATGGCATATATCATGTGTCTCATTTAAAAGTTGTTTGAAATGATTTAAATAAATGTTTTATTTTTTATAAAAAAAATATGTAAAAAAAAATAATATAATCCAAATAAATATAATATATGCCAAATAATATAATCCAAATAAATATAATTTATGTCAAATAATGCCTAAATCATATCTTTTGAGTTCATGAACGGCTGTCTAGAGAGAGATCTTCCAAATATGTCCAAATTCGTTAGTAGACGAACCAGCTTACAAAAAATAATTAATTAATTAAAATTTTTAAATTTTATTTCATTAAAATTTAAACCGTCATTAAATGTGGAAAACAATCTATTAATTTAAATTTAAAATTGACACAATATAAATTTAAAATTATAATAATCTTTCCTATGATTTATAAGTTTTAAATACAAATTTAAAATTATCATTATTATCTCATAATTTTGGTATTAAGGAGCAGTAAGAGTGACGTTGAGATTATCAATATATCTATATATTTTATAAAATAATACTTTTAATGAAAGATATTATGAGAGTTTTAAAACCTCATATAAAATTATTTTTAAAATCAAAACCTCTATGTGGGATCCTAAAATAAAAGTTAAATGGAAGTTAGCCAATGATAATTTTCTTAATTGTTTAAAATTAAGAAAATCAAAGAAATTAGTATGAGATATTGATCATAAAGTTTCTTATTAAAAATCTCATTTTGCTTACATAAATAAGAGTATAAGATTCACTTTATGTAAGTGAAACAATTCACTTTTTCTTTTTTTTTCCCGATATGGAATTATAAAATAAAAGGTAAATGGAAGTTAGCCAATGAAAATTTTCTTAATTGTTTAAAATTAAAAAAATTCAATAATTTTAAAATGAGGATTTGGAGCTTCTAGAAAGCTTCTTCCTAAAATCTCTTTTCCTTATATAATATTAGCATATCACCCGTGCTATGCATGTGATAAAATAATATATTATTTATTAAAAATACGATAATTATTTTAATTTTTTGTATTTTGTCTCTCCTAAATAAAATTTTATGTATAAGTTTAAGAGTTTTGTTTCAAATGTTCCTTTACTATAATATATAGCATAGATAGATTAAAATTATTGTATTGACAATTAACAATTAAAATTATGCTTTGTTATAAAAAAAAAAGACATAGTTCTAATAGTTTACTATTTTAGAATAAAAATATATGCATTTTAAAAATTGTTATATTGGTTTTGGAAAGGGAAATAATTAAAGAAATTTTAAAAACTTAATGAATAAGAAAAAATAATCGTAACATGTAATTTAAAATATCAAAAAAAAGTTAAAAATGAATAAAAGCATTAAAAAGATGTGATTACAGCTAAAACTAATCTCATTTTTATTAAATAAGTATAATTTTATTTGATATCTATTTATACTTTAACATTCTTATTTAAAATAAAAATAAAAATAAATAAAAATATTTATAATTTTGAATTTTAAAATATGATTTTGTAGACTTGCTATAATAACTTTTGGAAGGAATATATTAGAATTTTTTTACAAAAATTGAATATTAGTCATTGAACAAATCTTATAAGATTTAAAATAAAATTTATAATAGGAAGAAATTAATGATATTAAAAATGCATTTTAACAATTTTAAATTTTGAAAAAAAAAATAGATTGGGACTTTGAACTTCAATTATCGTACAATATTTTTATTTATATAATAATATAAATAAGGATAGGTAATAGATATATTAAAATTAATCATAAATATAGCTATATTTAAAAGGATATGATTTTGTATAGCTATATTTTAAACTCTAAAATTTATTTTTTAACTTCCTATATAAAAAGATTCAAAATTTTAAATTACATATGATTTTTTCATAAAAACATATGAACTCACAATGGAGTAGAGAGGGAAGTACCATAAAAGAAGAAAGGAGCTGCACATATTAAAGATAAATAATTAAATAATTGACTAACACCTTTAATAGTTTTGAAAAAATTGATTAACATTAATATTTTGTTTTTATAGCTTTGAAAAACTATTATATGCCTTTGAAATAATACTCTGCACCAACTGTCAATTAACACATCATGATATCAAAAAAATATTAAAAGTAATTTTTTTTTTTAAAGTAATGATATACAAACATAAAATCAATACAAAAAACTTATTAATAATGATTTGGTTTTGATTTTGATCTATCACTTTATAATGAGTGACATGTTTTTTATTATACAAATGACCCTATCACACCATTTTAGTATAAAAATTCTTGTAAAAGAATATTAACCAATACAAAATAGTTATAAACAAAAAACAGAGAATGGTTGGTAGAGAGGAGAGAGAAATGACACACAAAATATAAAATACAAAAACAAAAAAAATGGTCATAGATAAAAAATAAGAAGAAAAAATGGTCTACCTAAAGGATAAAAGAGTCTGTTAAAAGAATACAATAAATTAAACATAAACTAACCTCCAAATTGTCTCATAAAAATAAAGTTAAAAAACTATGAGTTTTATCATTCCATGAATGTAATATTTATAGGGTGAGGAAGACATGAATGGCTTAGAAAAAATATAATGTATGATGGCTAGGATTTTTGGATAGAAGAAGAATTGGTTAGAGAAAGAGTGCGCAAGAATAATTTTTTTTCATCTTTCATTTTCTAAATTATAAGTCATGGAATCATTATAAAAAATAATAAATTATGAGATTTTTAAAAACAATTATATATAGTATAGGTATGTTTAAATTTATTTGGGAATAAAATTGTATTTAATTATGGAATAAAGAGAGAATCTAGATATAAAGTTTAATTTTTATTTTATGTTAGGCTAAATTTTATGTTTATATAGATCAGACCAGTTATGAAAGATATTAATAGTATACATTTTATGAGAGGTGAGAAAGTTTCCTTTTCATTAGATTTATTTTAGAAGAGAGAAGATTGTATGAGATTTATATTCTTTTTAAATAAAGGCTTGATTTATTTTGAGAGGAAGATGGAGGTTGAGAATTATGTATTTTTTTCTTTTTCTTTTTAGGGGATTTTTTTTAAGGTCCCTAGTATTAAGATTTTATAGCATAAGGACACCCAATATTTTCATAATGTCTAAGGTCTCTTAACATCGATCCAGATAAAATTCGATCCAGAGAATTTCTCTGTGTAGAGAAACTTTGGGAATTTCTCTGCATTTCCCAGATAATTTCTCTAGACCTTCCGGAGATTTTCTCTCTAGAGAAATTTCCATAATTTCTCTGGACTTCCCAAAGAATTTCTTTGTGTTTTTTCGGACAACAACAACAACCCAGAGAAAATTAAACAAACATTATTTTCATTTTGACCAATTTTTTTAGGATTGTAAGACATTCAAAACACCAAAAGCAATGGATATCACAACACAGCACTTAACCAGACTAGTAAATTTCACCAACAATGGTATGAAGTTCATGGCTTGCTTCTTAATGATGATCATATCATAAATGTTACTTACAAAAAGCTGGAAACCTTCATAAAATTTAAAAAACTTGAATTCTTTGGGAAGTCCAGAAATTCTTTGGGGTCAAACCAGAGAAAATTGAGAAAATTCAAAGCATTCAATTTTCTCTGAATTTCTCTAGTTTGAACTCAGAGAAATTTCCTCTAGGTAATTTTCTCTATTGTTGAATTTTTTTTGGTTTGAACTCAGAGAAATTTGAGTTTTCTCTACTTTGAATCAGAGAAATTGTTAATGTCTACAATTTGGTCTACATTTCAAGAGATTAAAATGCAAAAAATGGACTCCATAGATAGCTACATTGAAGAAAAGCTTCAATTTTCAAAATTAAAATAAGAAAAAAATACAGAGAGAATGGAAGAGAAATTCTTCTAGCAAGCTTTAGTCTCCGGTATTCAGGGTTCGAAAGCAGTAACAAATCAGACTTATGATCAGCTATATATGAATCCCCGAAACCATTAGAATTAGGTGAGGACAGATATACCCTGGAAAATATACAGATGAATACAACAAAAATTTATTGAATTCATTTAGAGAAAATGATAGAAATTTCCCAAAAAATTGTAGAAATTTTGAATCAATATCAACAATATAGCATATTCAAACAATGAAATCGAAACGCATTGATGAGAATATAACAAAAAATTAATACAAATTATACAACTTAAACGAAAAGTATTAGTATTATACTTGTCAAGAGCCTCTTTAAGTTCAGAAGTGGCTTTTTTGGCTTCTCCAAGAGTCAGCACACCACCAAGTACAAGTCTCAGCATCGGCTCACTGGAATTCATGATCGTTTTTTCGACTCCGTTGGCAAACTCCCAGTCGTCGAGCTCCCAACACAGCCTCTGCGACTCAGCGTTGATCGGATTGTTCTGAAAAATTGTCAAGACGTTCCGATTCACCTCTTCGAAAAAAATAACGATAGATGAGACAAGATAACGAGGGCACGAATTCGTTTTGTTCTCTAGCTACTACAAGTTCGGACTCAATGTCACGGTTCCTAATCTGATCTCACAAAGTGCAATGTAAGATTAATAAATCACCAAAGAGTCCAAATCCGGAAAATCGTTTTGGAAAACTGATTTTTGTAAAGAAGTGCCAAACATGGACTGCTTTCCAGATACAGAGTCGCCACCTAAATATTTTATTTTGGGGGAATTTAGAAAACCCTAACTCGTGCCTAAGGCCATGTGTCCGTCATCACCAAAGTTGCCTCGGCTCGGGAACTTTGATACGAGTGGGGAAGGTCATGCAATAAGCACCCCTGCTCGTCCGATCAAAGATCGGCCTTTACTAAGCATGATATGTTGTTTTTGAAAACACATGTGTTCTTATTCCGGTTATTAACCTAGAATTACTATGTGATGCGCACAGCATACAAGTATAGACTAGATCGCCTAAGTTGGAACAAAGCATTGCATGTTCATTTGTTTGAAAACAATTTAAAGGTGCTACTCGCAAGTAAGCTAAATCGCAGATTTCAATGAATTGTTCCAATTCAAGTAATCCAACCTTCACCCATAGGCATTCAAGCAGTTAATCACTTAAGCAGTTAGCCTCATAGCAAGCATGATTTCATGGCAATCAATAACACACATGCAGTATGGTAAAGCGTAAACACTCACAGTGTACTTCAAGCCAAAACAGAGAACTAATTAGAAATCATGCATGATCCTAGTTCATGTTAAGAGGGCTAATGCAACACATGCAAAAATGCAACTCAGATAGGCTCGGCTATTCTAAGATGTCATGTGAATGCAACTTGATAACATGCTGTTGAACACGTATTCAAGTAAATGTATTCAAATACAATGCAGTTAGTATGATGCGCCGAGCTCGGTGCATGCAATACAGATGAATGAATGCACGCATGCAAGCATAAAGTATGCTAATCAAAATATGCCCTAAAACTAACCATCGTAAGCGGTTAAGTAAAAGGAAGAAAGAAATGGGGGTTAGAAGATATGCATCACACACACGCACGCTTATTACAACAATTGGCTCTCTCGACGAAGGGTCCAAATAAGAAGCTAACTAGCTAATCTAAGTTAATTAAACTGATTATTACATCACAAAACTAATTAACTAACAAGCTAATTAATTAAGCTATTACAACACAAATTGAATAGTTAAACGCATTAACTAATTAGGTACAAAACCAAAGCATAAATTACCTAAGCAAATTAGTTAAGTAAAGCAATAAAGCAATGTCCTCAGAGGGAGAAGAATGCACGCATACTCGGTCGCCTCGTTCGGAAATCCATCGCGATGTCCCGATTTGCCTCTATTTGCAACTATTCTCAGAACCTTGCACCAAGCTCCAGAAAGCTTCTAACTCACCTTGGGGACCTGTGGGAGGATGGCTGACCAGCTAGGGGTGTTGCCAACCACTAGCTGACCACTTTCTATTGCTGCAAACCAGAAAAAGTGGTCGGCCAGCTAGTTCTTCTGGTCGGCCGACCAATTTTGCTGCACTTCTCCAGTTTACTGCAACAGAGAGCAAGAAAGGGTATTGTAATGTATTTGCAAGATATGTATGCACAACCACCTTCCCTATGATTTCATGAGCTCAAGGGAGTGTAGTTCTTGACCCTCGGGCCACCAATCACGCATCTCAATACAGGATGGCCAAGAAGCCAAATTGCACAATTCAATGTAAAATGAATGCACAAATAAACACATAAGGCCTAGAACTCTATTATGTATGATCAAAAGCGTCGGCGATCGAGAATTGAGGCATGTTTCATCACTTTAAGTATGAAACGTCTCTCGTTTCTCGTGTTTGGACTAACACCTATTCCAAACAAAATGCAACAAACAACATGGCATACACAATGCAATACAATATCAAGCATGCAAACATGCAATGCGACTCAAGCATGTAAACATATAATGCAATAAAACAAGCATGCAAACAACATGCGAGGGACAAGCATGCAAACATGCAATGCAATGTAACATAGCATACTCAATGCTAATGGCATGCATACTCAATGCAAAGCAACAAAAAGGCATACACAATACAAACAACAACATGGCATACTCAATGCAATGTAACATAGCATACTCAATGCTCAATGAACTTAAACCGAATGTGGGTAGACCTGAGTCATGCCCAAAACAGTGGCCATAATGCTAAAATAAAGGCATCAAGATCAAGACAAGCAAGCTCAATGCATTGGTCCA
This sequence comes from Camellia granthamiana, assembly GCA_036172215.1. Taxonomy (NCBI): domain Eukaryota; kingdom Viridiplantae; phylum Streptophyta; class Magnoliopsida; order Ericales; family Theaceae; genus Camellia; species Camellia granthamiana. The sequence continues at coordinate 182,720,326 of CM069903.1, forward strand.
TTGACTAGGCATAAAAGCACAACTCTCAAGAGTGCTCAAGGAGTGACAAGCATGGAAGTGTAACAACACTATAAGCTCTGAAATATGGTAAGAAATGATGCCAAATCATTCAAACAACACAAGTATGGCATGCTAGGGTCCTTAAAGCGTAAGGCTAGTAAAGAGGATTACAAGGGGGGCATGCAATACATGGCATAAATGCATGAACCAATCATGGACAGAGCTCAAATAGGTCTAAACAAAGACCAAAACATGTTGAGATGGGGGCCCAAAGGTCTAGGCAAGATAGCATACATGCTAGGCCCAAACAAGGTAACAATGCATAACACTCAAAGGCACTTGAAGAGTGAATGAAGTGGGAACATGGCAATGCTACATGCTCTGAAATGTCATGGTAAATGATGCCAAATCATGTACACAGTGCAAATGAAGCATGCTATGGTGCTCAAAGCTTGAAGCTAGCAAGGCCAATTGCACTACAACTATACAAAACATGAAGCATATGGTCGAGGCAACCCAAAACAGTCCTAGAACATGTCAAAATGAGTCTAAAACATGCATAGAAGTAAGCCAAAATAAGCTAGCATGAAGGGCATAGGGCATGGCATATGCAAGGTAAATAAGGTGGATTACACTACACCTACCAAGACCAAGCATGAGATGACTTAACCAACAAAAATTAGAGTTATATCATGGCAAAATAACCCCAAAAACACGATGAAATGATAGCTCGCAAGCTTAGGCATGAAGGCATACGCAATGGTTCATATTTAAGGCATAAAAGACCAACCCTCCAATGTATTGAATGAGTGAAAGATGCAAGTGCATGACCATGAAACATGGACTAAAATCACATGACGAATGATGCCAAATCATTCAAATAGGCCAAGCAATGCATGCTAGTGGACTTGATACACAAAGCTAACAAGCTAGAATGCACTATGGCTATATAAAGCATGGCATGCATGACCAAAAAAACATAAATCAGAGCTAGAGCATGCTAAAACATGGACAAAATCTTCTTAGAGTTGGGCCAAAAGCATGCTAGAAAGATAGTCTAAAGCATGGTACACATTAGGCTAGTTTATGGAATTGCACTACAAGTGCATGGAGCATGCATGAGCCAACCCAACCAAACCAAACCAAATCTTAACAGAGGTATGACATGGCAAAACATCACCAAGAACATGCTGAAATGGACTCAAAACAAGCTAGGAAGACATGCTACTTCATGAAGCATACAAGACTAGCTTGTGAGATTTACACTACAAGTGTATAAGGCATGCAAGGGCCAACCAAACCAACCTAAAAAGATCTAAGGCATGTTAAAAAAACACCAAAAACCTACTGAGATGGCCTCAAAACAAGCTAGAAAGACATGCTCAAACATGAGGCACACAAAACTAGTTTGTAAGATTTACACTACAAGTGTATAAGGCATGCAAGGGATGACAAAACCAAGTTAAAAAAGTGGTATGACATGCTGAAATAACCCCAAATACATGCTAAAAACAAGCCAACACAAGCTTAATAAACATGCTCAAACATAAGGCATTCAAAGCAAGCATTCAAAATACAAGGACAGAGGATGACCCTCTCCTATTTGGGATCCCAAAACCACCTTTCCACCACTGAAAATCCTCTGGATTTCAGTGGTAGAAAGGTCATGCAAAGGCTAGAACAAGAGCCAAAAGGGATGGCTCAAAACAAGGCCTAGCAAGGCCTAAGAGGGGGTAGACCACCCCCAACAAAAAAGTGACCTTAAACAAACATTTTAAGCATGCAAAAATAGAAATTTTTGTAGTTAAGAGTTAAGCTTAAATTAGTATGCAAATAGGGCCAAAAGCTTAAGCAAAAGCAAGGTTCAAGAGGGTAAAAACTCACCCTTGATGAACACTTTCAAAGCTGCAACTCTAGCAACTTCTTTGAGCTCAAACCAGTCCAAAACAACCAAAACAAACCTCAAGAAGTCTCAGTAACAAAAGGATGGTGTTTGAGTGTGTGTTTGTGTACAAAAGTGTGATAAAATGACACTTTCAGGCACAAAAATGAAAGAGATGGAGGATTATAGAGACAAGGGTGTATCTATCTCTCAAGCCACTAAAATCTGAACCTAAGGCATGAGGGAGGAGGTTCTCTTTTGTACAGAACAAAGCTCAAGCTTGTTGGACAAGCTTTGGCCTCAAAGCCATCCCTCTATACACGTGTATGGAGGATGGCTTATGTGCCTTCTAACTGGCACAGCTGGCCTAAAAATATCTCCAAAAAGGTGATGAAAAGCAGCCGACCACTTGAAGTGGTCGGCCGACCACCACAAGTGGTCTCCTAAGAAAAAAACTGGTCAGCCATAGTGGAAGAGGGTGTACAGCATGAAAACAATGCAGTGGTGTGGTGGCTAACCAGAAAAGGTGGCCCAAAGACCAAGAAAACCAGTTGGCCGACTAGAAAACTGGCTGGCAGGGAGGAAAGTGGTCTCCAAGGGGAAGAACTGGTCTCTCACCCTTGTACCACCTTCCAAACAAAGAAAACAAAGTTTGTGCCAAAAACAAACCAAAAGGGATGCAAGACGAAAGTTCAGGAGGCAAGGCGCGCGGTCGGAAACCTAGAAAACTAGTCTACGGGCATCAAAAGTGGTCTTCCGGACCACAGTGTCCCTCTAGGCAGAGGCAACAAGGTGTGGTTCAAAAACCACGCCAAACGGAGAACATTAAGCGGTCCCGAGTCAAAGCGCGCGGCCGAAGGCTTCGAAAATCGGAAACTGGTCTCCAAACGAGAAAAATGGTCTACGACCACAAAGAGGTGATCTACAAGACCTCTCCCTCCCTCCAGGGAAGAGAAACAAGGTTTGGTCCACAAACCGAGCCAAAACACAAAGAGTTCAAAGGCCCGGAGGCAAGGCTCTCAGCCAAAACTCCGAAACCTCGAAACGAGCACGACATGCACTATCACCGAGCGCTCAATCGATGACGTCTGAATCTTAAGGTCGGTCAAAAATGGGGTTGTAACATGCCCGGGGGTACCCGCGCGCGTTAAACAGTTCGGACTCCCAAGATCTCTTTGATCTCAAGTTTCACGAGTGCAATGTGAAACGTAGATGAGAGTCTAGATTTGGCAACTTTTATTGAAAATCCATTTTATTGCAATTTTGTCAAAAATGGACTGCGTCATCAGAACTCAGAGTCGCCACCTAATATTTTGGGAAATTAGGAAACCCATGACTCGGTGCCAAGGCCACTGTTCGTCGTAACCAAGGATGCTTGGCTCGGAACCTTAGGTATGAGAGGGGAAGGTCAATAATGAGCACCCCCGCTCACCCGATCAAAAGATCGGCCTCTACTAAACCATGATATGACTTTTATTTTTTTTTTATATGTTTATATTTTGATTATTTTAGTAAATCCTAAAATTTACTATGTGAAGCATACAAGTATAGACTAGTTTGCTCAAATTGAAACAATTCAACTTCATGTTTGTTTTCCGAAAAGGGTTTGATTTTGCCACCATCAAGTGGGCTTAAAATTTGTGAATTTGCCACTATAAAGTGGGCTTAAAACGTACATTTATTGAATTATTCCAATTCAAGCAACAAGCCTTCATTCACGGGCATTCATACAGTTATATCAATTAAGCAATTAGCCACATGGTAGGATGCTAAACATAATAAGAAAAACACACACAAATGGGATGCTAAAGCATAAAAACTCACAGATTTGACCGACGTCCCTCGAACAACTACAAAACAAAGTTAGTAAAATATGCATGATCTTATATACAGAGTCCTAATGCAATTCACTCATGAGATGCAACTAAAGATTCGGCTTCTTAAATATGATATGTGAATCATCTCAAGAACATGGGGTAGCGCACATAATCACATAGAAATTGATTAAATCCACAAATGTAAACTTAGCCGAATCAAGATGCATGAAACATGGATGCAAAGCATGGATATGCATGGCGTGTCAGATATATACATACACAGTTAGGGAAAGCGATAAAAGAATGGGATAGAAAGAAGCGGGGTGGGGGAATTATTACAATACTTGAATTATTACAGATCCGAATGAAGGAGGAGGGAGAAATAATAAAATAAAATAAAACCTCACAAAACACTCAAAATAAAAATAAAATAAACAACTTCATCACTGGCACATTCCACTCCTTTTCGCATGTCCCGGGTTCCGCGACACCACATGATACACATTTTCCAGATTCAAGCGGCAAACCAAGGAACGGATTTGAAATCTAACTAGCATGGCTTATAGGGAAACCACTATTGGATGATGTGCAAATTTCTCCTCTGCTGCCCCATATCCAATTGATGAACATCCTGGACCTCCATTGAGCCATAGAAGGACAGGCTTGTTTTCGGGTTTATACGTGCCTTCGAAAAACCAATAAAACATTGCTCTCCCATTTGTTTTATTTTTTTTATTTTTTTTTTTTTTTTTTGATAACTCAGGTATCCCCAACCCGCTGATTTTAAGGGAAGCCAGGACTAATCCTGAGGGCCCTGAAGTTAACGACCGGGCAAACCTCCAGTGGCCCCAAGGGGTGACTCGAACTCGAGACCTGTGGATTTTATCCTCCAGACTTTACCATTCGGCCACTTGCCTTGGGGTTCTCCCATGTGTTTTATTGACTGTAACATAGCCCGAATATTGCCTACAAGTCACCGGAGGTTGGCCGGGAAGCTTGGTGACTCTGTCGGCCTCTTGTTCCAATAAGGCTTTGCAACTGAGTTGACCCGGCTCGAGTCACGCTGAAGCAACTGCAGCTAGGATGAAAGTTAGAAGAAAAATATGAAGATACATCATGGGAGATATTATCAAGCCAGCCATACCAACCACTCTCTCTCCTCTTTTCTCTTCCTCTCTCTTCTTTCTCCCCCCCTAACCTCTCCCTCTCTAAACCACGTGTGTGATCTCTCCTCCTCCTCTGCAATCCGAGAGAGAGTGTGTTATATGTGTTAGTGTGCATGTGAGGTGCCCAGAGTGTGTGTGCATGGGAGGTATGAAAGGTGGCTACTGGGTGTGTTGTGGCAGTGGTGTGTGTATATGTGATCTGCCGTGAATCTACGGAGTGTCTTTTGCTCTCAAAACCATATGTGTGTGTGTGCCCTCTGTGCTACCGTGTGGTGAGAGTGGATGGCGCTGTGTTGTGTGTGTTTTGTGTTGTCATGCATGGGTGTCATGCATGGGTGGGAGAGTGAAAGAGTTCTGCCGTGGGTGTGTTGATGGTCCGTCCCAAGGTTCTAAATATCGGCCGGTACGTCCTGTACCGGCCGGTTCGTACCGGAAAATGGAAGGACCGAGTCGGATACTCACCGGTATACCGGCGAGAATGAATTTCACGGCCGTATCGGCCGATTCCCGGCACGTATCGGCCCAAATCCGATACGTAAACGATTTGTTTCCGATACTCCGATACGGCTGAAATTCACCTGCAAAAATAGTTGAGAAAAGCAAAACAAAGCTGAAGAAGTGATGCTCTGTTTGTTGATGCTCTGTTTTTCTTTTTCTTTTGGCTGAAGAAGGGATGCTCTGTTTTTTTTCTGCCCGAGCTGTGATTCCGGCAGTGGGTTCTGGGTCTGGTTTGCCGCTGTTGTCGCCGTTGTTGTTGCTACATCGTTACGCTGTAGCTTCTCGTTGTGGTGAAATTCCATTTGAGCGAGTGAAGCCTTGGGTTGCCATCCCACGTTGCCTTTCTGTGTTGAAGTGATTTCCCGCCTAGAGTTGGGCTGTTGCTGCAGTAGGAGGGTCCACGTGGGTGGAGTTGTAGCCACCTGTTTTTTGTATGCAAACTTCCTTGGTGGTATGTGAAAACTGTGGACTGGTTTTGTTTTTGAAATTTCCCACGTGAGAGCAAAATTTTGAACTAAAAATTTCCTTGGTGGTATCATTTAGTTGAAAATAGTCAAAAAAAAGTATCCTTACGTATCAAAATTTTGATTAAAATGTGATAAATTAAAGCTAAAAGCGTCAAAAAATACATAAAATTGAGTTTTAGATGGATTGTTAATGATTTTTAAAAATTCACAGCCGCGACGCCCGATACCCGATACGTACCGGTCGATACTACCGATACCGATACTCCGCGATCGATACCGTTACGTTACCCGATACCGCGATTTAGAACTATGTCCGTCCCTCTCTTTCTCTAAACCCGTCCTCCTCCCCTTTTTCTATCCGTGTGTGTTGGGTCTGTGTGTGTGTGGAGTGAGTGGTGTGGTGAAGGCTGGTGCAATGGAGATGGCAGTGGTGGTGTAGAAAGGGAGGGAGGTGTGAAGATGCTGGGTGTGTGGTGGTGCGGTGCGGTGTGTGAGTATGGAGATTGGTAGTGGTGGTGTGTGAGTATGGAGATGATGGTGGTGTTGTGTGATGGGTGGGATGTGTGTGAATGGTGTATATCAATGGTATGTGTGTGTGCCCGTGTGTATGAGTGTGTGCATGGGTGTGTGAGTAGTGTGCTAACCGTGAGGGTGTGAGCTCGGAGTGTAGTGTGCTGGGTAGTCAGTGTCTGTGGCCATGTGTGCCGTGGGTGTGTTATGTATGTCAATGGTGTCTGTGATGTGTGTGGTGGTGTGGTGCCTCATGCACGTGTCTGTGTGAATCTGCCGAGAGAGAGAGAGTTCCCTCTCCCGTGTGTCTCATGGCTGGGTTGGTCTGTTTGTGTTGTCTCCTGTGTGTATGGTGTCCGGTGTGTGATAGTTGTGGGTGTGTGTTGTGGTTGTGTGTTACAGTGTGGTGTTTAGAGAGAGGAGAGAGAGAGGCCGTGAGATGGTGAGTGTGTGAGTTGTGCCCCTCTGTGGGATCATCCTCCACCGTGTGTTATGCTCTGAAGCTTTTTGTGGTGAAGCCCCCCCCCCCTGTGTGAGAGAGAGAAGAGAGGTGTCTTGTAGTGTGGTGCATGTGGGTGTCCATGTGGGTTGGTGTCACGCCCCGAACCCGCCCCAAAAAGTTCGGCAACGAGACCGGCCAGTAATCTTAGATTACCACAGGCCTTACTGTACAAAACCTAAATAAAACGGGGCTCGCGGAAGCACATGCAAATAACTATAGTCCAAAGAGCTGTGCATAACATATGAGCATACATTTACATGCCAAAAATGAGTTAATTCACCCACATAATTACATAACGTAAACATCACATATCAAACAATTACAACTGTACAACAAAACAGTACTAAGACTCACAACGGCCTTTCAGGCCTAGCCCCACACGAAGGCACTCAAGAACACTGGTGGCTTCAAAACGGTGGCTCGATGCAAAGCTCAGCCTAGGCTTGACTCCCAGCATGCTCACCTATAAATACATAAATACAACAATGAGCTAAAGCTCAGCAAGTAACATTAACGTAAAAGTAAATCCAACGTTTCATTCAACCATAAATCCGTAAATATACATTCATCATACTCAATGATCAGTCAACAGTATTCATATAAGAATATACAAATCGACATATGCCATAACCTTTTAATAACCTTTCCGTAACCTTTTCATAACATTCTCATAACCTTTTCATTACCTTTTCATAACATTTTCATAACCGTTTCATAACCTTTTCATACACATAGCCACCCGTTCATAGACCGTCGGTGGTAAAACATAACCTTTTCATACACATAGCCACCCGTTCATAGACCGTCGGTGGTAAAACATAACCTTTTCATTCACATACCACCCGTTCATAGACCGTCGGTGGTAAAACATAACCTTTTAATTCACATAGCCACCCGTTCATAGACCGTCGGTGGTAAAACATAACCTTTTAATTCACATAGCCACCCGTTCATAGACCGTCGGTGGTAAAACATAACCTTTTCATTCATAACAGTCTATCATTTAACAGTCTACTAGTCTACGAGATCTCGTGACTGGCCATGAGCCTTCATCTTCATGCCCTGACCCATGACTGACAGGTCGTGGGCCCGCATGTTCATGTCGCACTCATGACCTCGCTATCTATGGATGCCATACTAGATTCGCAAATAGGTCATTCGTTCACAGTTTAAACTTACATTTCAAAACACATCATATCATATGACATTTCATATAACATTTAAAATAACATTTAAAATATATTTCATAACAACATACCTTATAAAACATACGTTACTAGTACATAACATTACAGAAATGTTACTTACAGTGGGTTTCCGATACCGATTGCACGGTTTTCGCCTTTGTCCTGCAAACATTAACATTATAACACATTTCTTAACATTCAACATCACATAATTCATGTCATTCCATTCTCTTTCTTTACTTTATTTCATACTCATAAGATGCTAAATGATGTAATTTAACATGTTAAAATCACAAAGAACAACTTCCCAAACTTTTCCTGAAAAAGCCCTTCCCGCTCGAGCGCCCACTTGTCCGCTCGAGCGGACAGTACAACTTTTCAAAACTGCTGGAAGGCTGATATCTACGCTCGAGCGGGATTACCTCCGCTCGAGCGGACCCTGCGAAGTCCGAATTCTGGGTTCCTTCCAAGCTTCAATCTTCCATATTACAAAATCCATTTAAACATTTATGAAATCCAAGTCCCAAACCCTTGAAAAACAACATGATTTAACCATTATATCTTCAATTCAAACCCAATAGCATCATATATAAGATCAATCCCATGAATCAAGATGGAAATCCATAACAAACACATCAAAGCTTCATTTCTAAACATCCATGGAGGTTTTGAGGAAGAATCTCCTTTAACCCAAATAAACATGATTCAACTATTTTAAAACCAAGATCTTGTGTTTAACATGCTAAATGTCGAGAATCAACAAGCAATTTCATGGAAATCTTACCTTAATCACTTAGTTTGGAGAAGCTTAGACTTGATTTCCCCTTCTTCTTCCTCTTCTTCTCTCCTTTCTCCTTGGTCTCTCTCTCTCTCTCCCTCTCCACGAATTCTCTCTTCTCTCTCTTTCTCTAGATTCTTCTCCCTTTATTCTTGAGTCAAATGAGTCAAAAGGCCTTATCTATAACATATATATCAAATAAAAGCAATTAAACCAAAACACTTGAGCCAAACGGGTCTTAACGATTCAGACGAAATTCAGTCTTCAATTTATCATTTCAGATAGTTCTAAAAATTCCCGGTATCACATAGACATGTTCAATTTCGTTTTCTGAACCCATTACGGTCATCAATTTCAGTCCCGAAGTTGTCAGTCCAACAGATATTTTTCCAATTCAATCAGATATTCTTCAATTAAATCACATAAATACATATTTAATTACAGATAATGACGTCATACAGTTCCGGGTCATTACAGTTGGCCTCCAGCCGAAAGAGAGAGAGAGGTGCATGTGTAGTGGTCTGTGTGATGAGTGTGTTTTTGTTCCATAGACCCCTCAGCCAGACAATCCTCCATCATTTTATTCTCCTTTAAATTTTTATTTTCGCCACTTTTGTCACCACCCCCTACACCACTCATTCTTTCTTTTTTTATTTTATTTTCTAAACCACCCCACCCTCTTTTGTTTATTTTCTATTTTTCTATATATATATATTTTTTGTTTTATTATTTTCTCTTTTTTTTATTTTTTATTTCTATTTTCTCTTTTTTTGTGTTTTTATCATTTTTTATATCATATGCATACTTAAAAAAATTGTACCAACACACAAAATTACATAAAAAATATAAAGTCAAAATAAAAATATTTTAATTTGATCAAAATGGGTGAGTTTTGGGATTAAAATTGCAAGTTGATTTTTTTTGGTGAGGGTGGTCAAAATAAAGTGCCCAAATTTTAAGGCCGGTCAAAATGGGTTGTCTACAGGGGTGTTTACAAATACTAATACTTTTCGTTTAAGTTGTATAATTTCTATTAATTTTTTGTTATATTCTCATCATTGCGTTTCGATTTCATTGTTTGAATATGCTATATTGTTGACATTGATTCAGAATTTCTACATTTTTTGGAAAAATTTCTATCATTTTCTCTGAATGAATTCAATAAATTTTTGTTGTACTCATTTGCATATTTTCCAGAGTATATCTGCCCTTACCTAATTCTAATGGTTTTAGGGATTCATATATAGCTAATCATGAGTCTGATTTGTCGCTGTTTTCGAACCTCGAATACCCAGAGACTAAAGCTTGCTGGTATGCGAGTCTGGGAAGAATTTCTCTTCCATTCTCTCTATATTATCTTCTATTTTAATTTTGAAAATCGAAGTTTTTTTTTCAATGTAGCTATCTATAGAGTCCCTTTTCTGCATTTTAATCTCTTGAAATGTAGATTGAATTGTAGACATAAAACCAGAGAAAATTTAAATTTCTCTAATTCAAACCAAAAAAAACTCAAATTTCTCTAAGTTTAAACCAGAGAAAATTACCCAAAGAAATTGAAATTTCTTTGAGTTCAAACCAAAGAAATTCATAGAAAATTGAATACTTTGAATTTTCTCTAGTTTGAACCAAAGAATTTCTAGACTTCCCAAAGAATTCAAGTTTTTTGGATTTTATAAGGGTTTTAAGCTTTTTGTGAGTAACATTTACGATATGATCATCATTAAGAAGCAAGCCATGAACTTCATACCATTGTTGGTGAAATTTATTGGTCTTGTTAAATGCTGTGTTATGATATCCATTACTTTTGGTATTTTGAATGTCTTACAGTCCCGAGAAAATTGCTCAAAATAAAAATGGTGTTTGTTCAATTTTCGCTTGGTTGTTGTTGTCTGAATGTTTTACAGTTCAGAAAAAATTGGTCAAAATGAAAATGGTGGTTGTTCAATTTTCTCTGGTTTGATAAAAAAACACAAAGAAAATTATGAGCAAACCAGAGAAAATTGGTCAAAAATATAGAGAAATTCTTTGGGGAGAGAAAATCTCTGGGAGGTCCAAAGAAATTCTCTAGGAAGTGCAGAGAAAGAGAATTTCTCTGGAGAGAAAATCTCTGGGAAGTCCAGAGAAATTCCTAGAATTTCTCTATTCTCTGGAGTTCAGAGAAATTCTCTGAGTCGAATTTTCTCTAGATATCGATGTTGAGGGACCTTAGATATTATGAAAATATTGGGTATCCTTTATGCTATCAAATCTTAATACTAGGGACCTTTATAAAAAATCCCCAAAATATTATGGGAGAGATTTTTGGAACTTGTAATTCAATTATTATTTTTTTTAAATCTATAATTACTTTGTTAGCCAATAGTATTATTTTTTAAATTACAAAAATTAGCAATTTTAGTTTTTTTTTTTTTAATCTATAGTTACTTTGTTAGCCAATAGTACTATTTTTAAATATTTTTAAAATTATAAAAATTAGCAATTGTGGTTTTACGTTCTTTTTAATCTATAATTTTTTTTTTATAAATATATAATTACTTTGTTATAAGATGAGATGAGATTTTTTTTTTTTTTTTTTTTAAGGTATAATGCTCACCCACCATAATCCTTACCGTGTCATAACCACTTACACTGCCACAAAGGATTTGAAAGTATTACTGCCTCTCAAGACATGCCAACCACCACTAGGGCCAACCTATGCCAACTCACGACCAATGCTAGCACCTAACCCATGTGACACACCAAGGTTCCTCGCTCAAGATTTTCATGCTCTATACACCATCCAAACAAGCATTTACACAAATATCTACTTTTACATAAGACCATCCACATTATCATGCAATCACATAAAGCACGTACAAGCTACCCTCCTAAGATACTAGCCAGTCCCATGGCAATCAAGGACCTCCAAGTGGAAAAAGCATTGATCAGATGCCTTTCCAAAAGGATCTCGATGAGTGCAACCGATAAAAGCTATATCTCAAAAGTTAACCTTATACACATATAACCACATATATACATAAGGCACACAAGACACGTAAACATCCCATCCTAGCCTAGAAATCCCATTGTGACGAAAGTCACTTCCCACGAGCCTAAGGTATTCGAACCTAATGCTCTGATACCATTTGTAACGACCTGCTATTTCATACATGAATCCATCACAACCAATATAACAACACACCTCAAAGCCATCCTTTTCACTGAACTAAGAATTAAAATTTATAACTTCTCTATTTACATGTCCTTAAAATCTTGTACCCAACTCCATGTTCTACAAACAAGATGACGATTACAATAAAAGAACCCCATGGGTGTACAAGACAATAACAAAATAAGTCTAACAGCCCTATTACAAAACTCTAAGTCTTTAGAGCAAAATACTCTCAACTATCAATCCCAAAACCGCTTACTTCAAGTCACCACTGTAGTTGTACAACATTATTTCCTGAAAAATAGAATAAGGGTGAGCTATATGCCCAGTAGGAATACATTTAACCAAGTATTTAATCATTTGAATAAATTTATGGCACCCTTGAGACAAAACATAATAAGTAGTTATGAACACATGTAATCTTCATTAATTATGTAAATACATAACGATTAAGCATGGACTATTACATTTCACACCTTTACAACATAACAATTAAACAATCACATCAATGGAAAACAAACCATGAGTCTCATGTAAGAGTCCAACACAAGTTGCTTTAGTTTCAAAAATCATCTACCACATTTGCCGGTTATTATGCGGCAGGAAGTGGGTACCCAAGAAAATCATCCGTTTTTCCACTTTCGCCGGCTATTATACAGCAGGACTGTGTGGACACCCAAAAACATTTTTCCCACATTCGTCCAGCGATAAGCCTAGACAGGGCATTTGGGCACCTTTTAAACTCCTCGCGCGGGTACTAACACAACACCACACTTCCAAAACCGACTTTTACCCGGACTCATGCACAATTAACAATTCCATCACATTTTAATTCCATCAACAAACATCCATCATCACAATAGATTAAACACCACATAATATTCAAAGAATAATAATATTCAAGTCACAATTCCTTTACCATATCAACATCCACATCTTTTATCTCTTGATTGTACATAATATTCCATGAATCAAAGGAAATTCCACTCAATTTAATGTTTTCTATTCAAATTGAAAAGTTAGGGTTTATCAAATTTGGGGGTTTCTCTCATTCATCATAGATATAGGTTTTAACAACATTTATATATATGTTTTTAGCAAAAGAGTTAAGAAATTTCAAGCAAAATGATTTATTTGTGTAAAACATGGGTTTAATCCAACAAGATCCTCAAATTAGCTTATAAGTCACAACAATATCATGAAATCTCTTCAAAATAAAGAAATACTAGGATAAAAGTATCCCTACCTCAAAGAAATGAAAAGAAAACTCGGAGAAACCCAAAGTTGGTGAAATCTTGAAGTCCTTGGATCAAAAGAAAGCCCTTGACGCGCTCTCAAACCTTCCTCAAGGGACCTAGGCGTGAAAATGCTTCTAGATAAGTAGATCTAGCTATCTAAGTGGAAAAAGTTGGGTTTAGAGAGAGAGGAGAGAGGCTCACGGTTTGAGAGGAAAGAGGAGGAGAAAATCATGCGAGAGAAGAGTGTTGGGTCTATTTATAGTAGTAGAAAAGTAGCCCTAAGGTCATTGCAAAGAATAAGTCCAAAACCCCCAAAGTATGGCTCATTTGGACCCAAAAATTCTGGAAATAACACGCAGGGGTCGACCCTTTGGGCAGAGGTGTCAGCCCTTTAGGTAGAAAAGACAATCTAGCACAAGTAAGAGGGGTCGACCCTTAGTCAGGAGGGGGTCGACCCTAATTTCCAGCAACTAACACATAGATTCTGCAATATAAGAGGATTGACCCTTTCCAGACTGGTGTCGACCCTACAAAAAATCAACAGAGGCACTAAGAATTCAAACAGGTATAACTCTTTTGTTCGGACTCTGTTTTAGGTCGTTCTTGTGTCCAAATCGAAGCCTCGAAAACAAGCTTTCCAATGGTTCTAGCCTCACGTTCAAAATCAAAGTATGGATGGAGAAAAGATCTAAAGAGTGAAGGTTGGTCAAAAACGAAAACTCAAATTTAGGGCTTTTGATCTAATCTTGCCCAAATACCTTGTTAAGGCATTTATAATATTTAGAGTTTACTTGCCAACCCATCAATGTCAAGAGTCCGACAACCATACAAGTTTCAGGTGATGAGTACTAATTTACACCAATCCAATACGAATTAGATTCCGAGTCATTACAATATATATAATTACTTTCTTTTGAGATGAGATTTTTTTTTTTTTTAATGTATAATATTTTTTTATTGTATAGTTATTTTGTTATAAGAGAAGATTTAGGAAGGGAGAAATATTGGGATGAGAGATTTTAGGAACCTGTAATTCAAGATTTTAGGAACCTGTAATTCAAAATTTTAGGTGGTTTTTTATTTATTTTTAATCTATAATTACTTTGTTAGCCAATAGAATTGTTTTTAAATATTTTTAAAATCACAAATATTAAAAATTGTGGAATGAGACTTTGGAGCTCTCACAAATCTTCTCACTAGAAACTCCATTTTCCTTATATAATATACTAGCATATCACTCGTGCTATGCACGGGACAAAATAATATATTATTAATTAAAAATATGATAATTATATTTAATTTTTTTATATTTTTTCTCACGTAAATAAAATTTTATATATAAGTTTAAGGGATTTCTTTCAAATGTTCATTTACTATAATATATAGTATAGATAGATTAAAATTGTTGTATTGACAATTAATAATTAAAATTATGCTTTGTTATAAAAAAAAATAACGTAATTCTAATACTTCACTATTTTAGAATAAAAATATATAAATTTTAAAAAGTTATCATATCGATTTTTGAAAAGGAAATAATTAAAGAAATTTTAAAAACTTAATGAGTAATCATAACATGTAAAACCGCTAAAATTACGTTTAAACCAGCAAATCATTCAAACGAAAAATGGTTTAGCTTAATCAGTTAGGTCAAAAGACCAACCAGCTTACACAAAAATTAATTAATTAAAATTTTTAAATTTTATTTTATTAAAATTTAAACTGTCACTAAATATGAAAAATAATCTATTAATTTAAATTTAAAATCGACACAATAAAAATTATAATAATCTATCTCATAATTTATAAGTTTTAAATACAAATTTAAAATTATTATAAGTATCTCATAATTTTTGTATTAAGGAGCAGTAAGTGTGACATTGAGATTATCGATATATCTATATATTTTATAAAAGAAAACTTTTAAGGAGAGATATTATGAGAGTTTTAAAATCCCATACAAAATTATTTTTAAAATCAAAACCTCTATGTGGAATTGTAAAATAAAAGTTAAATGAAAGCTAGCCAATCAAGATTTTCTTAATTGTTTAAAATTAAGAAAATCAAAAAAATGAGTATGAAATATTGATTATAAGGCTTCTTACTAAAAATTTCATTTTGCTTATATAAATGAGAGTATAAGATTCACTTTATGTAAGTGAAACAATTCACTTCACTTTTTCCTTCTTTTCTCGATGTGTGATTATGAAATAAAAGTTATATAGCGATCCCAGGTTTTTCCCTTTATGTATTGTATTCCGGGCTTGGGTTCCTCGGTTGAGTAATGTTGTGTATGTTGCATTTCCGTCCTTTAATTCGTTGTATTTGAGTTTATGATGTGTTGGGTAGGTTTGTAACAGGTTGGGTGTGTTTTGAAACAAATGGTTGCTGTCCAGTTTTTGGTCTCTTCGCTCGAGCTAGGACTTTGTCGGTCGAGCAAGCCTTGTGTTTTTGCTTCTTCGCTCGAGCGAGGGTTTGTACGCTCGAGTGAGTATTGTGGGTCTTCAGGTTTTCTTTTCAAATGCAGCCTTGGCTCGAGCGAGCTTTTCTTCGCTCGAGCAAGCTTGGCCTGGTGTGTCTCTTCGCTCGAGCGAGAGGTCTTGCGCTCGAGCGTGCGTCTGCTTCTCTTTTGACCTGAAGGTTGTGTTTCTTGGCTCGAGCGAGCGAGGACTATGTTTTGGGTTTCTTCGCTCGAGCGTGCTTCTGGGTTGCAAACTTGAAGCTTCGTGTTGTTGGCTCGAGCGAGGCTTTCTGCGCTCGAGCGAGATTTCTTTGTGTCTGGTCGGTCGAGCGACCACTCCTTCACTCGAACGAGGTTCGAATATATCAGTTCGCAGCAGCAACTTCTTCTTTACTTTTTCATCATTTTCTTTACTCAAACCCTAGCCCCGACTGCTTCTCTCTCTACATACATCTTCTCTCTACAAATACATCTAGTTCTAGGAGTCTTCTACCCTAATCCCTTTGTAAGAAAGGTAGAGCTTGGCGTGGGCTCCTCTTTGATCCGAAAAAGTTGGTGTTTGGAGCATCTTGGGTTTTCACCTTCGTCTCCTTTGAGTCTCTTCTTTTAAGGTAGGGATAAACTACTCCATCTTATGAGTTATGACATAAATTTTAGTCATTTTGATTAAATGATGAGTTATAGAAATTTTGGGAAGTTAGGGTTTTGATTTGAAGTTATAAAAAAAAGGGGTTTTAGATTGTTAAACTCCATGTGTATGTGAGACCTTGGAAAATGGAATTATTGTTATTGAATTGATGAAATGGAGCCTTAGGGCTAAAGTGGGGAAAAATGAGAAAAGCCCTAATTTAATGTGATTAATTAATTTGTATAATTAATTTGGGGAAATCATGAAAATGTGAAATAGAGATGAAAATCATAAAATTGGAAAAGTATGAGATTGAATGGTGTAGATGGATTAGTTAATCACTCACCTATGAAATTATTGATAATTTTTCTGTTGATGAATTTATTATCTGTTTAGAAATAACTGCTTTGGGCTATCGGTAGAGGATAGTCTTGATTGTTGTAGACACTGTATGTTGATTAGGGAAAACTGAAACTAATCACCTGGAATATGTCATTGAATATGACGGTTGGAATAATACATTGAATATGTGTATTGATTGATCATTGTATATGATAAGTGTTTAAATACATTGTATATCTATATTGTTTGGGAGGAGATAGGGAATGTACTCCATGGTTTGAGAGGAGATAGGGGATGGACTCCATTGATAACTAAGTTGGCCGGAGTGTCGATGGTAAAAGTCCCGAAATCCTAATTACGTTTGCGTAACGTAGATGAATTGAAGTATTGAAATATTGATAATATGGGTTGTAGTCTCATATTAATTGATCATGATCGAAGTATTGTTAATATGAGTTGTAGTCTCAGTATAAACTATCTGGATGAATAGAAAACCACATCTATGAATTGGTTTGGATAATGAAATGGAAAGAGATTGAAATATATTTGTGAATATGGATTGGTTATGAAAGAGATGTACGTTTGCTTATATGAGTTAAACATTTATCAAATGCTAATATTTTAGTTATTGCTCATATTTGGTTTAGCGTATCTCTACTGGGCTTTGGCTCACCCTATATGGGACATCATTTTTAGGTACAGGAGATATGCCGCCTCCGAGGTTGTAGCTTAGGAGGTTTAGAAGCTGAAAGCTTATTTTGTGATTATCTTTTTGTATTACATGTAAATCAAACCAATGGCTTATTTTGTATAAAAAGTAGAACTCTTCTTTTGTTAAATCCAAGTGTTGGCTTGAAAAGTTATAAGCTCATAGGGCATTTACTTTTTTTGTCAACATGTAATGCTTTTTGTACTAAATACTCTGATAAATGGAAATATGCTTTATTCTCTTATGTCTATGGATGTCATAAATGTTGGGTTTATATGTATTATTTTGAGGGTGCTACAAGTTAAATAAAAGCTAACCAATGTGGATTTTCTTAATCGTTTAAAAGTAAACAATTTTTTGGGCGGGAAGTTTATTTGGAATCAAGCAATCTTAGTCGTTTAATATTTAATTAGGTCAATCTTTAATTTATTTTGAATCAAACAAATTTAACCAATATATTTTGACAAAACTGGTAAAATTGCAGGTAAACCAGCGAATCAGTCAAACCAAAACGGTTCACCCTATCGACTAGGTTAAAGGACCAACCAACTTATACAAAAATTAATTAATTAAAAATTAAATATTTTATTTTAATTTTAAAATTTCAACTGTCTTGAACTGAAACATGCACAACAATAGAATATTAAATGGGAGCATAATGTTTATATAGTGAAAGAACTCATTTTTCCTCCTTTTCCTGATGTGGGATTGAAAAATAAAAGTTAACAGTTGTTTAGACGGGAAGTTTATTTCTAATCAAGTAATCTCAGTCGTTCAATTTTTAATAAGGTCGATCTTAATTTATTTCAAATCAGACAAATCTAAGCAATATATTTTGATAAAATAGCTAAAATCATGGTTAAATCAGTGAATCAATCAAACCGAAATCGATTCAGCCTTATTAGCTAAGTCAAAAGACCAACCAATTTACAACAAAATTAATTAATTAAAACCTTTAAATTTTATTTTAAAATTTAAACCATCTTGAACTGAAACATATACAATACTATAATATAAAATGAGAGTATAAGATTCACTTTATATAAGTGAAACAACTCACTTTTTCTTTCTTTTTTTCTCGATGTGGGATTGTAATTATTTTAAAGTTAAATATTATGAGAGTTTCAAAATCTCATACAAAATTATTTTAAAAATCAAAATATTTATGTGGGATTGTAAAATAAAAGTTAAATGAAAACTAACCAATGGAGATTTTCTTAATTGTCTAAAATGAAGAAAAAAAAAATTTGATATTGATTATAGGGCTTCTCACTAAAAAACTTCTTTTACTTATATAAATGGGAGCATAAAATTCACTTTATATAAGTGAAACAATTCATTTTTTCCTTCTTTTCCCGATGTGGGATTATAAAATAAAAGTTAAATAGAAACTAACCAATGGAGATTTTCTTAATTGTTTAAAATTAAGAAAATTCAATAATTTATATAAATTGAAGCATAAGATTAAATGAAGCATTGAGAATTTTTTAAATTGTTTAAAATTAAGAAAATTCAATAATTTTAGAATAACGGTTTGGAGTTTCTAGAAGGCTTCTCTCTCAAAACCCCTTTATAAGATTCACTTTATATAAGTGAAACAACTCATTTTTTCTTTATTTTCCCGATGTGAGATTGTAACACTTTATATAAGTGAAACAACTCACTTATAGGGCTTCTAAAAAAAATTTGTTTAAAATAAGAAAATAAAAAAAAATGGTATTGGTTATAGAGCTTCTCATTAAAATCTTCTTTACTTATATAAATGGAAGCATGAGATTCACTTTATATAAGTGAAACAATTCACTTTTTCCTTATTTTCCCGATGTGTGATTGTAAAATAAAAGTTAAATGAAAATTAACCATTGTGGATTTTCTTAATTTTTTAAAATTAAGAAAATTCAATAATTTATATAAATTGGAGTATAAGATTCGCTTTACGTAAATGAAACAATTCACTTTTTTCCTTTTTTTCCTGATTTGGGATTGTAAAATAAAAGGTAAATGGAAGCTAGCCAATGGGAATTTTCTTAATTGTTTAAAATTAAAAAAATTCAATAATATTAAAATGAGAGTTTGGAGCTTCTAACAGGCTTCTCCCTCAAAACCCCTTCATAAGATTCATTTCATATAAGTGAAACAACTCACTTTTCTTTCTTTTCTCGATGTGGGATTGTAACACTTTATATAAGTGAAACAACTCACTTTTTCTTTCTTTTCTTGATATGGGATTGTAATTATTTTAAAATTCAATATTATGAGAGTTTCAAAATATCATACAAAATTATTTTTAAAATCAGAACGTCTATGTGGGATTGTAAAATAAAAATTAAATGGAGGCTAGCTAATGGAGATTTTCTTAATTGTTTAAAATTAAGAAAATCAAAAAAATGAGTATGATATTTTAATTATAGGGTTTCTCACTAAAAATCTCCTTTTGCTTATATAAATGGGAGCATAAGATTCACTTTATTTAAGTGAAATTATTCACTTTTTATTTTATTTTATTTTCTTTTCTTTTCTTTTTTTTTTCCAATGTACGATTATAAAATAAAAGATAAATGGAAGGTAGCCAACGAGAATTTTCTTAATTGTTTAAAATTAAGAAAATTCAATAATTTTAGAATAAGGATTTGAAACTCCTAGAAGGCTTCTCTATAAAAACCCCCCTTTTTTCTTATATAATATATAGATAGATAGTGAAACAAACTTTGTTTTTTCTTCTTCTCCCGATGTGGGATTATAAAATAAATCATAAACTAATTAAAGTTTTATTTTTATATCGTTAAATAGAAGTTAGTCAATGGAAATTTTTTTAATTGTTTAAAATTAATAAAATCAGTACGAGAAATCGCAATTAAACCAGCGAATTGGTCAAAATCCAAAATGGTTCAACCTAATTGGTTAGGTCAAATGACGAACCAATTTATACAAAAATTAATTAATTAAAACTTTTAAATGTCAAATAATTTTAAAATTTAAATTATCTTGAATTGAAGTATACACAATACTACACTATTAAGATTCATTTTATATAAGTGAAACAACTCACTTTTTTTTTCTTTTTTTTCTTTTTCTGATGTGGGATTATAAAATAAAAGTTAACAATTATTTGGACGGAAAATTTATTTCTAATAAAGCAATCTTAGTCTTTCAATATTTAATTAGATCAATCTTTAATTTATTTAAAATCAAACAAATCTAATCAATATATTTTGATAAAACTGCTAAAATCACGGTTAAACTAACAAATCAATCAAATAAAAAATGATTTAGCCTAATCAGTTAAGTCATAATTAATTAATTAAAACTTTTAAAATTTAAACTATATTGAATTGAAACATGCACAACACTACAATATTAAATGGGATGGAAGTATAAGATTCACTTTATATGAGTAAAATAATTCATTTATTTTCTTCTTTTTCCGATTTGGGATTATCAAATAAAAGCTAATCAATAGAAATTTTCGTAATTGTTTAAAATTAAGAAAATTAGTATGAGATATTGCAATTCTCACGAGGCTCCTCACTAAAATCACCATTTTCCTCATATAATATAGATATATAGATAGATAGATAGATATAGATATAGATATAGATATAGATATAGATATAGATAAGTTCGTTAATACCTAACCGGGACCCACAATTCACCGACACGTGTCCTTTTTTTCAAATTGGAATTATCTATTCGCTCCGTCTCAAAATATTAGTAGACAGACTTGTTACTTCCATCAATCTATTTGACATTTGTGTGGTTTTGAACCGCTCAGAATTGGATCATGATTCAATTGCATTGCATGTCGTTTGCATTGTTTCAATTGCATTGCATTTCCTTTTGCATTATTATACATAGTGTTGTATATATTGCATATCATTTTGCATTCATTTTGCATGTTATACATGTTGCTAACAATATTTTACCTGTTAAGTTGCTTTCTTTTTCAGGCACGATATTGTATGTACGATTCATTTGAGGCTGGTGCAACCAGACGAGCCGGACAGGTATTGTATCCTCCGAGTGAGACGTTTTGAGAATTGCATAATTCTCTTACATCCTTTCTACATTGTAGTGTAGTTTGGTGTACGCTTGCTTAAAACTGTCGCATGTTATGCTTCGTTATAGCTTTCTTTGCATGATCATAAGTTATGTTCGGCTTTGTGCATTGTCTTGCATTTTGCCCCTACCTTCGGGCGCATATCTTGTCTTCTTGCATGCTTTGTCTAAGTCTTCGGCCTTGTCAAAAATGGGTCGTCTCTAGGCTTTGACAATCACTCTCGTCACTGTTATGACTTTCGAGTTTTGTCAAAGAGAGGCAACTGTAGACACCCCATTTTTTACCGTCCTCAAGACTTGGACGTCACTGCTTGAACACTCAGTGATCATCCATGTTTGTGTTCGTCTTGAGTTCCCGGAGGTCTCGGATACGCGCCTTGCCTCAGGATACCAAACACTTGTGCTTTGCCTTTGCACCAAACACTTGTGCTTTGCCTTGGAGGGGCAGAGAATGGCTTGTGGGCCATCCCCACACTCCACCGGCCATGACTTGAGGCCACCGGCTGTGTCTTGTTGCCACCAGCCAAATGTTTGGCCGGCCGGCACTATAGATGGCTGGCCGACTATCTTTTTTTGGTCAATTGCATTTTTGGCCAGCCGACTACTGTGCATCTGCTTTTGCAGATATTTTCATGCAACTGGCATGCACTTGGCTCCCCTCCATACACGTGTATGGAGGGATCTCCCTCTTAGCTAGCTTGTCTTGTAAGCTTGCAAGATTGAAGCTCTATAAGAGGAGGTCTCCTCTCCCTCTTTTAGGGTGAGACAACATTTTCAGGAGGGCTCTGGTTTTAGGGTTAGGATTTGTATCTATCCTATATCTATACCTTCCTATCTTTTGTGTTTTGTGTGTGTTTTGCCTCACTTTTGTGCACAAACACCCACCATCACACCTTCTCTTGGAGCTGAGGCACTAGAGGGCTATTCTTGGACTTCTTGGGTGGTTTTGAGCTCAAAGAACCACTTGGTCTACCATTTTTGAAGAGAGTCAACAAGGGTAAGGACTTTACCTTTAAATACCCATTTTTGCAAAGCTTTTTTGACTATCTTGCATCTATTTTTGAGCTTAGCATATAACACAAAAGTCTTGTTTTTGCCTACTCTAAATCGTTGTTTAAGGGTGTTTTAAGCTTTAGGGTTGTTTAACCCCTCTTAAGGCTTGTTTGGCCTTTGTTTTGTGCCATTTTGGTTGAGCTTCGGGACCATTGTGTTTGGGCCTCCTCACCACTGAAATCTTGAGGGATTTCAGAGGTGAGAATGGTGCCTTGAGATCTTAAGAAGGAGAGGGCCACCCCCTCTCCTTGTTGTCCTTGAAAAGGGTCATTTTTGCCTCTTGAGGGAGCATCTAATTTAAGTGTATGTTGACCATGCCTTAGCTATTTTTTGTGCTTATTATGTCATGATTTAGCACTGTTTTGAGTTGGTTTTGGTACACCATGCTTGCTTAGCATACATGCCTTGTAATACCATGTTTAGGCCTTAACATGCTTTAAGCTTTGACCTTTGTTTTAGCATGATTTTGGCTCAGCTTTGTGAAGCTTTTGTGCATGATTTAGCATGCTTGAGGACTATTTTTGGTTGTTTGGGTCATCCATGCTTTGCTTTGTATAGCCACCATGTAATCCCTCTTGTATGCCTTAAGCATAGGCCCCTCTAGCATGCCATCCTTGCTTTGTTTCAGTGGTTTGGAACCACTTGGCATGTTATTTCAGACCTCATGATGTGCTTGTATGCTTGCATTTGATGTCCCTTTAATGCTTTATAAGGTTGTCATCGCATGCTTCATGTTTAGGCCTTCATGCATGCCATCGTGTTTAGGCCCTCTAGGATGCCATGTCACTATGTTTTTAGCTTTGTTTTAACATACTAAACCTCTGATTTTGGTCATTCAATTCATGCCATGTTTGGTTTTGTTAAGGGTAGTTCAATACCTCCTTGGCTTGCCTTAGGCTTTGGACCTTGCATGCATGTCTAGTGGTAAGTGTTTTAGCCTCCATTATTGAGCATGTTGGCCACTGTTTTAGGCTTGTTTAAGGGCTGCCTAATTTAGTTTAAGTCCATCCCTTGGCATGTTGTTGCATGCTTAGCTTATGACATGTTGTTGCATGTTGAAATGGTGTTGCATTTGGCATGCATTCTCGTCCTTGTTTTGATTGCTTAACATGCCATATGTTTTGCATGTTTGTGTGTTGGCATTGTACCTTGTATGCTCATTTAACTTGCATGCTTGTTATATGCCTTGCATGCTTCCCATATGCTCATGTTGCATGCCTAGTTAACATACTTAGGTTGCATTGCATTTGCATGCATCTTTCATCTCTTGATCAAGCCATGATAGAGGTTGAAAGCCCCTTTGTTTGCTTATTTGGTTTGCATTGCATTTGAAATTAAAATGCACACTTGATTCTTTGGGCCATCATGCATTGAAATGCGCGATTAGTGGTCCGAGAATCGAGACCTATACTCCTTTGAGTCATAAACATGATAAGGAGTATGATTGGTGCATACATTGCTTGAAATGCATTGCCATGCTTTGTTTTGCCCTCTGTTGCTGTCAAATCAGTTTCTGCAGGAAGATTTGGCCGGCCGGCCATCTTCAGTGCCGACCGGCCATCCATCAGTGGCCGATATCTCAATTAGTGGCCAGTGGTCATTCCCCATGGCCGGTGACAATTCCCCTCAGCCGGTGGTGTTCCACAACATTCAGAGAAGCAATCCTAGGACTTATGAAGTCTTCAGAGGAGCAGAACAGTCAAAGCAGAGGCATCTTGTGCATGGCAGTGACTTTCCGAGCGGAACCAAGCACGCATGCATTGTGTAACGCCCTCAAAATAATGACATTAATCCCAATAATATAAACATGCTATGATATATAAAAGATCCACATCCTTCCATTTCTCAGAGTTGTACTACAAAAAGTATTACATGTTAACAACCAAGGCAAAGGCCCTAAGGGCTTACAGCTTTCCAAGTTAACACTTGGTTACACAAAAGTAGAGTGCTAACTCATTTACACATAAAGCCCTTGGCTTGAATTTACATGTAATATAACAAAAAGGAAAGACATCCAAAAAGTCTGTCCGCCACTAGCCTCCCAAGCTAAGTCCTTGGAGGTGGCATGCTGCCAGTACCTGAAAATGATGTTCCCATATAGGGTGAGCCACAGCCCAGTAGAAATATACTAAACCAGTTATGAATAATGACTAAAAGATTAACAGTTGATAGATGGTCAACTCTTTTACATTCTTTCATAACATAATACAACTCCAAGACACTTAAGTCTATGTTTCCTTTCGTTTCCATTTCCATTCCTTTTTTACTTGCCATTTCAGAACCTTGGCTCAGAACCTGGCCAAACATCTCACATGAAACAAACATTCATGCCAACACTTCCATTTCAACAACGATAAACATAACAGTTATATCAACACTTCCAAAGACAAGCATATACGCTCTGTCAATACAATTCTAGATAAGCATACACGCACTATCTACGGAGTTCATCCCCTATCTCCTCCCAACAACATCCGGCTTAGAGGTTCATCCCCTATCTTCCCCTAAACCGTGGAGTACATCCCCTATCTTCTCCAACACAACACAATGCATATAAACAACAATTACATACATCACAAATCAACATAATTAATTATCCAAATTAATTAATCAATGTAATTAGGACATCCTCCATAATTAACATCACAACCCTTAGGTTCCAATTTCATTAATGTTTCAACATTAATTCCATGTTTTTATACTAAACATGCTTCTAGGTTTATTATAGACAAAACCCCAAACTTTTATAAAATTACACAATGGCCCAAAGTTTTCCAAAATTACACAACAACTACCAACATATCAAAATGCTAAAATTCAAAGACAAAACTCATAAAGAGGAGTAGGATATCCCTACCTCAAAGATTTAGCTCAAAAGGAGATGATGCCCAACACCCAACTTGCTCCAAAATCAAAGATTTTCCGATTAAAACGAAGCCATCGACAATCTCTATCTTTTTAACAAAGGCCCTTGGCTAGGAAATCACCCTAGGTAGATCAAATCTTAGAGAGAATGTAATTTTAGAGTGAGAGGCTCTCAAAAATTGGGTTTGAAGAAGATAGAGTTTGTAAAAAGTGATGTTTAGTTCGGTGCTGTCTTGCTGATATAAACAGGCTCGCTCGAGCGAAGACCCCGTCGCTCGAGCGACCAGACACAAAAACTGGCCTCGCTCGAGCGACCAAACATGCTCGCTCGAGCCAACAGTGCAAATTTTCCGATTTGCAATACGACGCTCGCTCGAGCGAAGAACAAGGCTCGCTCGAGCGACCAAACACAACCTTCAGGTCTGGGCCAGACGCAGCCTGCGCTCGAGCGAAGCCATCCTGGCTCGAGCGACAAGACACAAAAACTACCCTCGCTCGAGCGACCAAACCCTCGCTCGAGCGACCAGCCAAAATTCTGGGCAGCAACACTTGGCTCCCAAACTCAACCAACCTGTAACAAACCTGCCCAACACATCCTATATCTCAAATACAAAGCAAGAAAGGATGTAAACAAGACAATACTCAACTACCAACATCCACGGACACATGTCCGGATCACTGTACAACAAGGGGTAAACCCGGGACCGCTATAACCTCCCCCCCCTTAAAGAATTTCGTCCCCGAAATTAAAAACAAGTTTTGAAAAGCAAGTTTTCCCTTCTTTTAAACAATGTCATACCACAACATTCCACAATTCGACCCATTACCGGTCATTCCATCTCTTATCAAGAGGCATTCTACAACATATACATTTCAACATGCATTTTCTTTCCATCTCAACCATCTCCAACATATATGGTTCACAATTCATATCATAAGCAATAATCATGATACAATTCCATTTCTATAATATAGCCAACATATGCAATATTATAATCAACTCCCATAACAAGGCAAGTTTTACAACATTTACATTAACCAAAACATGCACCATGTTTTACAACTTAAGACAATTTGAATATTCTTTAAGTTCATTACAATTACATAATTGCAATACTTGATTACACATCAACAAACAAGTCCGGATATTTCTCGCGAACTCCCAACTCACGTTCCCAAGTGGCCTCCTCCACTCCGTGATGTTTCCACAAAACCTTAACCAAAGGGATGGTCTTGCCACGCAGGACTTGATCCCGTCTATCCAAGACCCGAACCGGTCTCTCCTCATACGAGGCATCCTCATCTACCTCTAAGTCGGTCCAATCCAACACATGTGATGGATCCGGCTCATACTTCCGAAGCATACTCACATGAAACACGTCATGAACCCCGGATAACTGTGGCGGCAAAGCTAAACGATAAGCAACCTCGCCAACCCTCTCAAGGATCTCAAAAGGCCCAATAAACCGAGGGGATAACTTCCCACTCTTCCCAAACCTCAACAAACCCCGTCTAGGCGATATCTTCAGAAATACATGATCACCCACCTCAAACTCTAACGGTCTCCTCCTACGGTCAGCATAAGATTTCTGCCGACTCTAGGCTATAACAAGCCTCCTACGGATAAGCTCAACTTTCTCCGTCGTCTCCTTAACCAACTCCGGACCAATCAAAGGTGTATCACCCACCTCGGCCCAACAAACTGGAGACCTACAAGGTCGGCCATACAAGGCCTCAAATGGTGCCATACCAATACTAGACTGAAAACTGTTGTTGTAGGCAAACTCTACCAATGGTAAGTGCCTCTCCCACGTCCCACTGAAATCAAGGACACAACCCCGAAGCATATCCTCGAGGATCTGAATAGTACGCTCGGACTGCCCGTCAGTCTGAGGATGATAAGCCGTACTAAAGGTCAACTTAGTGCCCAAGGCACTCTGCAAACTCTGCCACAACCTAGCAGTAAAACGAGGATCTCTATCTGAGACAATCGTCACTGGGACCCCGTGCAACCTCACTATATCCCGAACATACAAGTCGGCAAGATGATCTACTGAATCTCGCACGCGCATAGGAATGAAATGCGCCGACTTAGTCAACCGGTCTACAACCACCCAAATAGCATCACTACCCCGCTGAGTCCTCGGAAGACCTACAACGAAGTCCATGGTGACATGCTCCCACTTCCACTCGGCAATAAACAAGGGTTGTAACAAACCCGCTGGCCTCTGATGCTCGGCCTTCACTTGCTGACAAGTAAGGCACTTAGACACGAAAACTGCCACATCTCTCTTCATACCCCGCCACCAAAACTGGCGACCCAAATCCCGATGCATCTTAGTACCTCCCGGATGCACCGCAAGGCGCGAATGGTGAAACTCTCGGAGTACTTCCTCTCGGCAAGACTCCGGTACAAGCAAACGGTCTCGGTATCTCACGCTCAGGTCGGGATACACCGTCAAACCCTTCTCAACCTTCCCACTGGAGATCTTCTCTCGGAGGGATTCTACCTCAAGGTCACCTCTCTGTGCCTCTAACACTCTAGTCACAAGGGTAGGCTGCGCAACAACAGAAAACAAGGCCGCAGCCTCAACGGATTCGCCCAGAAGCAAATCAAACTCTCCAATGGCCCCCAACATCTCCCATTCCCGGATGGCTATACAAGCTACATCACTAACGGATTTCCTGCTAAGGGCATCGGCCACAACATTGGCCTTTCCCGGGTGATAGTGCAACTCAAAGTCGTAATCCTCAATAAACTCCATCCACCTCCTCTGCCTCAAATTCAAGTCTTTCTGTGAAAATAGATATTTCAGACTCTTATGATCCGAGAACACCTCGAATCTCTCACCATAAAGGTAGTGCCTCCAGATTTTCAAGGCAAAGATCACAGCTGCTAACTCTAGGTCATGTGTAGGATAATTCTTCTCGTGAATTTTCAACTGACGTGAGCCATAAGCTACTACTTTCCCCTCTTGCATCAACACACAACCCAAACCCTCTCGTGAGGCATCACAATAGACTGCATAACCCAACCCTCTCTCCGGAATAATCAAGACCGGAGCGGTGGTCAGTCTAACTTTCAACTCCTGAAACGACTTTTCACAAGTCTCACTCCATACAAAGCTGACTCCCCTCCGAGTCAATCTGGTCAACGGTGAAGCTAACCTGGAGAAATCCTTCACAAACCGACGGTAATACCCAGCTAATCCCAGAAAACTGCGGATCTCAAACACATTCTTAGGCTGTGCCCAATCTTGCACTGCCTCAGTCTTGGATGTATCAACAGACACCCCTTCCCCAGAAACCACATGGCCTAAAAACTTAACTTCTCCTAGCCAGAACTCACACTTCCCAAACTTGGCATACAGCCTATGGGCTCTAAGCAACTCAAGCACCACTCTCAAGTGTTCCTCGTGCTCCTCCTCTGAAGGTGAATAGATAAGGATGTCGTCTACGAAAACGACTACAAAACGATCCAAGAATTCCCGGAAGATCCGGTTCATCAAGTCCATAAAGACTGCCGGTGCATTGGTAAGCCCAAATGGCATTACCAGAAACTCGTAATGGCCATACCGCGTACGGAATGCCGTCTTCGGAATATCCTCCTCCCTGACCCTCAACTGATGGTAACCCGATCTCAAATCTATCTTAGAGAAACAACGGGAACCCTTCAACTGGTCAAACAAATCATCTATACGGGGCATAGGGTACTTATTCTTAACCGTAGCCCGATTCAACTTCTGGTAGTCAATACACAATCTCAAGGCACCATCTTTCTTCTTAGCAAAGAGTGCCGGCACTCCCCACGGTGAAACACTAGGGCGAACAAAGCCCTTATCTAGCAATTCCTGGAGCTGAACTTTCAACTCAACCAACTCTGCTGGAGCAAAACGGTAAGGTGCCATAGAAATCGGCGCCGTGCCAGGCACTAGATCAATAGAGAACTCAATCTCTCGGTGAGGTGGCAAATCAACAAGGTCCTCGGGAAAAACATCCGAGTACTCACAAATTACCCTCGGCAATACAATCTGGGTCTCATCACACTCACCACTCTCAAAGCTAGCAAGTAGACCACTAAGCTCATTCCGTCCCCGCGAACCATACCCCGGTGGCACAATACTACCAACCCGGTCTCCCAAGAAATGGAAAAACTCCCCGCTCACGGTACAACAAGTAACCCGCTGGCGGTAGCAATCAATAACAGCTCGGTATGACGATAACCAGTCCATACCCAAAATAACATCAAAGCCCTTCATGGGCATAACTACAAAAGGAAACGGAAGCCTATGATCATCAACCTCTATATCACAACCTCTACATCCATGTTTCAAAACCATCTCACCCCCAATAGGTGACACTACACAAATAGGAGATGCCAACACTGCTAACTCCAATTCTAACACAGATGCAAATGCAGCAGATACAAAAGAATGAGACGCACCCGTATCAATCAACACACTAGCAACCGAATTGCAAAACAGAAAGGTACCTCTCACTACTGATGGAGCCGGTACAAGGTCCTGCGCGGTAACAGCATACACGCGCCCTGTAGGCCCCTGATCCACCTGCTCGCCTCTCGGAGCATAGGACTGCTGTACTGACTGGGACGACGAAGCCCCCGGATTGGCCCTCGAGGCCTGCACAGACTGAGCTGGCTGAAATCCCTGCGTCTGTCTAGAACCAGACACTCCTGAAGTGGCACTCAACCGTGGGCAAAACCTCTTCATGTGCCCAGGCTGTCCACACTGATAACAAGTCAAGGGCTGCCCCCTGCCCAAACTCTGACTCTGCGGTCTAGCTGACGAAGAAGCAGCTCTCTGACCCCCGCCCTTCTGCGGGCAAACTGAAGCCTTGTGACCCGGCTGGCCACACTTGTAACAGGTGAACTCTCCCTGACTGCCCCTCCCGGAGCCTGCACTCGATACTGGGAAAGTCGACCTGGCCAAACCACCCTGGGACGGCTGAGGGTTATAACCCCTCTGCCTC
Organism: Camellia granthamiana; assembly: GCA_036172215.1. Taxonomy (NCBI): domain Eukaryota; kingdom Viridiplantae; phylum Streptophyta; class Magnoliopsida; order Ericales; family Theaceae; genus Camellia; species Camellia granthamiana. The sequence goes on from CM069903.1 coordinate 182,750,625, forward strand.
CTACCATCGCCCTGTCCCTCTTGGCCCCTCTTGGAGCCTCCCTGTTTCTCCTCCTCTCCCTCCTGCATCATCAGCTCCATATGAGCTGCAGCATCCACCAAATGCCTGTAATCTCGAATGTAAGGTCCACCAACTTGCAACTTGAGGTCTCGCCTCAACTTCCGCTCAAACTCGTAGCAACGACGCTCCTCTGTCGCCACAAGTTCAGGTGCAAACCTGGACAAACTAGTAAATGTAGCCTCAAACTCGGCCACAGATAAACCCTCCTGCTTAAGCTTGTTAAACTGATCCCTCAGTTTCTCTCTAGCCACTGCAGATAAAAACCTCTCCTGGAAAGCATTCACAAACGCCTCCCAAGTACCACCCACACGAGCTTTCTCATACTTCCACCACTGACCTGCATCTCCCTTCAGCTAGAAGGATGCCAAGGTCACTTTCAATGCTCCGTCCTCAATGCCTAGCATTTCGAACGTTTTACTCATCTGTTCTAGCCACTCGTCTGCCTTCAGTGGCTCCTTAGGATCCCCAACAAACTCCTCCGGGTTAGACCGGAAGAACTCCCTCCTCAAGAAGGAAGGCCCTGCCTCAGCTGCCTGATTCCCTGCCCTAAGTATACCCAGTGCTCCTGCTATCTCTCGGGCTAGAGCGCCCATAGCCTGCTGGCCTACTGGTTCGGCCATATTGGCCTGACCAACCCCTTCCTGCACTGCCGGAACCTCCTCTGGCACAGGCACCTCCTGCCTACCCGGCCTACCATGCCTACCGCGTCCTCGCCCTCGGCCTGACATCCTAATAAAGGTAACACAGAACGTTAGCACATTTATAAACGTGCCAAAACTAAACACTCACGTCCTAATGCATGGACAACTGTAATTCATTCCACGTAAGCACATAAACACATAAGCACTTACGAATTTCATTTCCGGATAATGATAGTCCCAAGGCGTTACTAGAGTACCAGTTAGAAACAACATTGATCAAGTGCCTTTCCAACAAGACTCCCAGAAACCCAAAGATCCAATCAACATCCTAGAAACCAAATCCCATACCCAAATAATCACATAAACATGTTATCACACAACATATAACAGTACACCTAAGTCTCTATCAAGCGAGACAAACCCATTGTGATCCTAATCACTTCCCACGTACCCAAAGTATTCGAACCTGGTACGCTCTGATACCAAGTTGTAACGCCCTCAAAATAATGACATTAATCCCAATAATATAAACATGCTATGATATATAAAAGATCCACATCCTTCCATTTCTCAGAGTTGTACTACAAAAAGTATTACATGTTAACAACCAAGGCAAAGGCCCTAAGGGCTTACAGCTTTCCAAGTTAACACTTGGTTACACAAAAGTAGAGTGCTAACTCATTTACACATAAAGCCCTTGGCTTGAATTTACATGTAATATAACAAAAAGGAAAGACATCCAAAAAGTCTGTCCGCCACTAGCCTCCCAAGCTAAGTCCTTGGAGGTGGCATGCTGCCAGTACCTGAAAATGATGTTCCCATATAGGGTGAGCCACAGCCCAGTAGAAATATACTAAACCAGTTATGAATAATGACTAAAAGATTAACAGTTGATAGATGGTCAACTCTTTTACATTCTTTCATAACATAATACAACTCCAAGACACTTAAGTCTATGTTTCCTTTCGTTTCCATTTCCATTCCTTTTTTACTTGCCATTTCAGAACCTTGGCTCAGAACCTGGCCAAACATCTCACATGAAACAAACATTCATGCCAACACTTCCATTTCAACAACGATAAACATAACAGTTATATCAACACTTCCAAAGACAAGCATATACGCTCTGTCAATACAATTCTAGATAAGCATACACGCACTATCTACGGAGTTCATCCCCTATCTCCTCCCAACAACATCCGGCTTAGAGGTTCATCCCCTATCTTCCCCTAAACCGTGGAGTACATCCCTTATCTTCTCCAACACAACACAATGCATATAAACAACAATTACATATATCACAAATCAACATAATTAATTATCCAAATTAATTAATCAATGTAATTAGGACATCCTCCATAATTAACATCACAACCCTTAGGTTCCAATTTCATTAATGTTTCAACATTAATTCCATGTTTTTATACTAAACATGCTTCTAGGTTTATTATAGACAAAACCCCAAACTTTTATAAAATTACACAATGGCCCAAAGTTTTCCAAAATTACACAACAACTACCAACATATCAAAATGCTAAAATTCAAAGACAGAACTCATAAAGAGGAGTAGGATATCCCTACCTCAAAGATTTAGCTCAAAAGGAGATGATGCCCAACACCCAACTTGCTCCAAAATCAAAGATTTTCCGATTAAAACGAAGCCATCGACAATCTCTATCTTTTTAACAAAGGCCCTTGGCTAGGAAATCACCCTAGGTAGATCAAATCTTAGAGAGAATGTAATTTTAGAGTGAGAGGCTCTCAAAAATTGGGTTTGAAGAAGATAGAGTTTGTAAAAAGTGATGTTTAGTTCGGTGCTGTCTTGCTGATATAAACAGGCTCGCTCGAGCGAAGACCCCGTCGCTCGAGCGACCAGACACAAAAACTGGCCTCGCTCGAGCGACCAAACATGCTCGCTCGAGCCAACAGTGCAAATTTTCCGATTTGCAATACGACGCTCGCTCGAGCGAAGAACAAGGCTCGCTCGAGCGACCAAACACAACCTTCAGGTCTGGGCCAGACGCAGCCTGCGCTCGAGCGAAGTCATCCTGGCTCGAGCGACAAGACACAAAAACTACCCTCGCTCAAGCGACCAAACCCTCGCTCGAGCGACCAGCCAAAATTCTGGGCAGCAACACTTGGCTCCCAAACTCAACCAACCTGTAACAAACCTGCCCAACACATCCTATATCTCAAATACAAAGCAAGAAAGGATGTAAACAAGACAATACTCAACTACCAACATCCACGGACACATGTCCGGATCACTGTACAACAAGGGGTAAACCCGGGACCGCTATACATTGGACCCTCTTCCTGAGGCTACTGTTTATTGCTCAAATAGATTAGTTAATTTGCTTAGCTGATTTAATTGGTCTGTAATATTTAATTAGCTTGTAGGTTAATTAAATTGTATTATTCTTTCGGTCCCTCCGAGCGAGGGTAAATTTGTAATAAGTGTGAGTGCGTGGGTGCATGTCTTCCAACCCCCACTTCTTTTTCCCTTTTACTTACCTACTTTGATGGTTAGTATTAGGACATGTTTACTTTAGCATCCTTATGCTATGCATGCGTGCATCATTCATCAGTATTGCATGCACCGGGCTCGGCGCATCATGCTAACTGCATAAGTATTTCAAATCTAACTTGAATACATGCTACTTGCGCATTTTCACATGTCATTCTTAGATTAGCCGAGCCTATTCTAGTGACATTCCGTATGCGTTACATTAGGCATCTAAACATGGACTTGGATCATGCATGATTACTAACACGTTCTTATTTTGGCTCGAAGTACATTGTGAGTATTTTATGCTTTAGCATCTCGCATGAGTGTGAATGTTAACATGACAGCATGCTTACCATGTGGCTAGATGCTTATGTGATATAAACTGCCTGAATGCCTGTGGGTGAAGGTTGGATTGTTTGAGTTGGAACAACTTATTGAAATCCGTATTTTAGCCTACTTGCGAGTAGCAAATTCTAAAGCGTTTTCCAAACAAACGGACATGCAATGTTTTGTTCCAATTTAGGCAATCTGGTCTATACTTGTTTGCTGTGCGCATCACGTAGTAAATCTAGGCTAATAACCGAAATAAGAACACATAATGCTTTCAAAACGAGATATCACGGTTAGTAGAGGCCGATTTTCGTATCGGGCGAGAGGGGGTGCTCATAGCTGACCTTCCCCAATCGTACCCAAGTTCCCGAGCCGAGGCAACTTTGGTGATGACAGATACGTGGCCTTTGGCACCGAGTCAAGGTTTTCTAAATTTCCCCATTAAAAAATATTTAGGTGGCGACTCTGTATCTGGCAAAGTAGTCCATGTTTGGCACTTCTTTCTAAAAAAAAATCTGTTTTCTCAAAACGATTTGTCGGATTTGGACTCTTTGGTTCAGATTAAGAACCGTGACAATTTGAGTCCTGAACTGTAGTAGACCCACAGACGAACTGAACGGGAGTCATCCTCCCGGGACGTTCGGGGACGTCTACAGGTACCCATTTATATATAAAATTTCGGGTCTTTCACCTAAAACACTCCGGCCGACTTGCTTTAAATGGAGTCCATTCCCTTTCTCCTCCCAAACAAATATACGTATGCAATGTATTTATAAATATAATCACATATGAAGTACATCCCCTTTCTCCTCCCAATAAACATACATATACAATGTATCTATAACATGATCATATTCAATGACACCAATAATAGATTAGCATTAAATCGCCTAATCTTTATGTAATTTCTACAACAATCATAGCTATCCTCCACCGATAACCCAATGCAATTATTTCTAAAGAGATGTTCAATATCAAAATAAATAGTTTATTTAAAACTTCCATAAGTGAGATAATACATATCCAATATCACCATTTATAATCATAATCTTCCAATTTCACGTTGTCAATGTTAATCCCAATTATTTATGCAAAATAATAATTTAATCAAAATTAGGGCAAAATCCACCTTTCACCAAATATCAACCCAAACACCAAAATCAACTATTTTGGCACAACATGATCTTATATTCAAGCCTCATACTCGTTTACCTCATATTCATCAAAACCCCTCTTTTCATTTCACACCCAAATCCTAGATTTGTCCAAACCACAACCAAATCTCATCATCTATACACAATAGTAAATAACTAAGCTAAAAGCCATATTAGAGTGTAGAAAATCCCTACCTCAAGTTTGAAGAAGAAACCAGTTGAAACCCCAAAATCAATGGTGCCTAAACTCGATCTCCACCGCACACAACGTAGCCCTCGCCTAGATAACCAACTTTGATGAAGGACTTGGATCTAAATCCCAATGGATTTGGAGAAATCAAAAATCTTGTGAGGTTTTTGGTAGGAAATGTAGAGAGAAGGAAGAGGAAATGTTTTTAGAGAGAGAGATCACTACACCAGAGAATTCTCTCCAAATTTCTCTAAACTTTCCACTCCCCAAAGAAATTCTCTCTAAATTTCTCTGGACATCCCACTCTCCAGAGAAATTCTCTTCAAATTTCTCTGGACTTCTCACTCTCTAAATTTGATACAAACTGGTTAATTAAATAATCTCTTCCCACCATATTTGACTTCATCCACATAGCCACTCTTAGCTTGATAAGGTCGCAAAGTTCTTCAAGATTGGGCTGGACCTCATTGACAATAACTTCATTTTTGTGTTTCCACATAGACCAAAATGTTGCTGCTAGTATAGCTTTCCATTTTTGCAATTCCCCTTTTTTAAACTTCCATCCACTCCACCAATGAAGCAAGCTTTCCACTGTACCTGGTACAGCCCATTGCACTCCCCACCATTTGATGATGCTAGACCAAAGTTTCCAAACAAATGAGCAATGTAACGTATGTGATTTAAAGATTCATCCTCTGTTTTGCAAAGGGCACAAACTGATGACCATTTAATCAACAGCATAGCGACACTCGTCAATTGACCATTAAATCAACCAAAGTATTCAAAATTTATTTGAACCAGTTAACAAAAAACCACTAGAACATTCTAATTGTTGAAACAAACACACACAAAAAAAGGATATGAAATGGGTAGGAAAAAGAAGAAGAAAAAAAATAAAAAACCTTATGGAAGAAATTGCGGTTGACCTTATTGGCAATTCGGGAGGTAGTGAAGACAGTGACAATGAGGAGAGAGAGAGAGGATGAATGCAAAAATGTAGGTGCCAGTGCCGGGACCTACTCGGGTCACCACAGATAAGCCTCCGGTCGTCTTCCAAAGCGATATGGGTATGGAGGGAGAGCTGAGTACAAGTTGTTGGAGTGGGGTTGATGTTGATTTGGGGGTTTGAAAATGGAGAGTGGAAGTAGTGGTTGTTGAGTAGCTGCAGAGGATGATGCCTACGCTCACCATGGATGACCAATCTCCACCTTTTATGGCTCCCTCCCTGTATTGTTCTTGTTGAGAGAAATACCGGTCTATCTTTGTCAAAGATTGAGTGCCATGGTTATGAGAGTCAATTTTTTCTGTGATATAAAGGTGTGGGGTTGAGGGACTTTACACATCACAAAATAATATTGTGAATCTCTTCCATTACTAAAAATAGGAGAAGGACCTTAGAGTAATTTTCCCTAATTCAAATTGGTGTTTACAATATTTGTAGTTAAAAAATTAAATGGCAAGCCCAAACAGTCATCATATTGTTGGTGCGCCAATCCCTATTCAAAATTCACCGACACGTGTCATTTTTTTGCCTTCTTTAAATGATTGAACTCAAACCTTGATTGTTTGGGCTAAGCAATGTGGGCCTGCAAAGAGAGAGCCTAAAAACTCAAAACAGTGGAAACACTAGGGTGATTTAATTTGTATTCAAATAGTAACTTAGTATAGACTACTGTTATTAGTACCTATCTAATTTTTTTGGACTCTTCAATTCTCACTTTTTTTTATAATTACCATTATACCCTGAAATAAAATTACATTAAAGGACAACTTTTAATGGAACGCCCACCCACCAAATGAAAACAATCAGAATGACACTCTACAATATTATACACCCACCTCCATCCACATCTCGTATTCCTTACCAACCTAAACCCTAATCATATTCTTCTTCATCACTATCCTAAACCCATGTATTCATCTTCAATGAAAAATATTTGAAACCAACTAATCAGTAACGTTTTGTTCAGTAGTTTCAAATGTGTTCGGTGTTCCAAATTAATTAACGTTGCAAACAATTCTATTATAAATTCTGAGTTTCTACATTTGTGATCGTTTTCACCATTCGTTGATACTTATAGAGCAATGGAGAACGATGACAACAACTTTGATGAGGTTGGCATTGCATTGGTAAGTTTATCTATTTGCATTTACGATTCTAGGTCATTTTCGGTTCAGTACTGGTTTGCCGACTGTTAAGACATTTAGTTCAGTAATACAATGCTGAATATAAACATTTTGTTTAACACTGGAATGTTGAATGGTTCCATTTTGTAGGATTTTTCCCCTATTTTTATTTTTTCTGAGGGTTTTCCCTCTAAAAACCCCTGTATTAATGGTTTTACCCTGAAATAAACAAAAATAATAACATGTGATAGGGAGTTGGAGGCTACCTGAAAAAGAAAGAGACCGTCGAAGAGATTTCTGACTAAGATACCGTCATTCACAATGACAATGAGAAAGAGGAGATCGTTTATGAGAGAAGGAGAAGAGAGGGACACTCGATTCATCTCTCAATCGTTTGCTATTTTCAATCATCTTTCAATCGTTTATCGTTTACTGAGAGAAGAAGAAGAGAGAGTGTGCAAAATTGGGTAGGTGTGCGCTTGGGTGTGATGATATTATGAATATTGATAAAATTGATATTAAGTTGAGTGTTTAAAGAAATTTTATTAAAATTTAGGATTTAGGGTAGGAGTTCAAAGAAATGGAGTGTTCAAAGAAATTAGATAAGTGCTAATAGCAGCCCTCTTAGTATATCTAATTAAAATTTTGAAAGTTTAGTTCCTATTATATTCTAATGTAAATTTACTAATAAGGACAATACATATTAAGGGGTGGTTTGGAATGTTCTAGACACTACTAAAAATCGGACTTTTTGCGACGGTCTCAAACGTCGCAAAAGGTCCATATATCGTCGCAAAAGAATTTTTGCGACGGAGTAGCAACAGGAAATGGGGGGTAGCAAAAGGGGGCATGACAAAAGTATTTGCGACGGTCACAAACCGTGGCTTTCTTATGGCGACGGCTAATCAATGGTTTTTGCGAAGGTTTAACTCGACACAAAAAAGGGTAAAAAAACTTCACTTTTAGTGACGATATTAGTTGCCGTTGCCAAAACTTTTTTAGCAATGGTATTTGACGTCGCGAAAAGTATTATTAGCAACCGTCTAAAACGTCGCAAAAAAGTAGAATTAAATTAATACTATATTTGCAACAGTTTAAACCGTCGCTAAAGATTTAAACTAATATGTATATGCCATTGGTTAACCCGTCACTAATAAAATGTAAGGAAATGATGATTACATTAGCGACGGTTATTATTGTCGCAATAAAATTATTTTCATAAAATCAATATATATTTTATTAATTCATTCCCTGTACAAATTATTAATATTTTTTAAAATAAAATACATCGACATTCACATCCACACACATCAACATTCACATTCACAAAATCATACACACACACACACACACATATATATATATGTGTGTCCTGTAACAATTGTCAACCAAATATTCTTTACAAAAATATATAAAGCATCCTCCAACAATACTAATAATTTTTTATATTCAAGAACATAAATTTTTGTATCTAAAGCAAAACAAAAGTATCAACAATACAAATAAAAAAAATATATCTATTATAGTTTGTTTTAATATTAATAGTAAGCTCCAATATCAATATGCGAAGATATCATCATGTACTTAAAAGGGGTTGCATCTACAAAAAGAAATACAAAAAAAACATCATTTACAATATAATTAATTTCAAGTTTATAGAAAATGTAAAACATTTGATATTTATTTCAAAAAATAAATAAATACAAAAAAGATTGTAAGCTGCAATATCGACATTCAAAGATATCATCACGTACTCAAGAACAAGTTTTGTTGACATCCGCTGCCATTTGACCATTTTAGTGAGTCAACCGATTCGAAAAAGAGTTTCTAAAGAACAAGTTTTTGTAAATAGAAATTAGGCTCTAGATTCAAAACCAGGAATCGGTTTCGAGTCCTATCTTCTCCTACAAGTCACGTGTGCCTAGTATGTTGTATGTGTCAAGTTTCGTTGACATCCAAACCCGTTTGAGCATTTTAGTGTGTCAACCAGTTCGAAAAAGAGTTTGTGAGGAATAAATTTTCATAAATGGAAATTAGGCTCTAGATTCAAAACCGAAAATCGGTTTTGAGTTCTGTCTTCTCCTACAAGTCATTTGTGCCTAGTTAGTCGTGTGTGTCAAGTTTTGTTGACATCGGATGTCGTGTGAGCATTTTAGTGAGTCAACCGTTTGAAAAGGAGTTTTTAAAGAACAAGCTTTCATAAACAGAAATTAGGCTTTAGATTCAAAACCAAGAATCGATTTCGAGTTCTGTCTTCTCCTACAAATCATTTGTGTCTAGTTAGTCGTGTGTGTCAAATTTCATTGACATCTGACGTTGTTTGAGCATTTTAGTGAGTCAACCGGTTTGGAAAAAAGAGTTGCTAAATGACAAGTTTTCACAACCAGAAATTAGGCACTAGATTTAAAATCGGGAATCGGTTTCGAGTCCCTTCTTTTCTTACAAGTAATTTATGCCTAGTTATTCAAGTGTGTGAAGTTTCGTTGACATCCGACGCCGTTTAGCCATTTTAGTGTGTCAAACAGTTCGAAAAAGAGTTTTTAAAGGATAAGTTTTCACAAACGGAAATTAGACTCTAGATTCAAAATTAAGAATCGGTTTTAAGCCCCGTCTTTTCCTACAAGTCATTTGTGCCTAGTTAGTCATGTGTGTCAAGTTTCGTTGACATCTAGGGCCGTTTGAGCATTTTAGTGTATCAACCGATTCTCACTATTTTGCTATGATTGGTAATGCCAGACAAACTTATAAGATCAATATCACAATGTGTAAATATTAATTATTAAGATTGGTTAAACAAACTAGTGCCATATTATACAATAAAATCATTATATTTAAATACGAATCCATTATTGAAAATATTTTTGCAATCAAATGTCTGCTAACAACAATTAAATTACATACAGATAAGAAACACTTTATAATATTAAGTTTCCAAATTGGTTTGTATAATCTATTTTGAATTACATTTTAAGTTCTATTCTAATTAAAGTATTGGGGTTTCTATTACACACTTATTTAGACCATTTACATATTATTCTAGAAATGTGTTTGCTAGAGAAATACTGATTTATCAAACCTATTAAAAGAAGAATGATGAAGAGAGAGAATGAGGAAATGGGTAGTTTTCCATACCTTGTTGAGTTTGAGAGTCGAAAGGTTTGAGATTGAATTGAATGATAAATTGAGCCGAGGAACTAACTAGAAAGGCAGCAATAACAATCTATGAAAATGATTTGCTTCCAATTAAATCTCATTTACTAGCCACTACACAGCATTCAACTCCACTTGCATTTCAGACCAGAATTTTAATAAGAATAAGAACATTTAAAAAAAAACTATAAAAATAGAAATATAATGTATACACATGTATTATACATTACCTAGAATACAACTCCTGTAACAAAATTGAAAAAAAAAAAAAAAAAAAAAAAAAAAAAAGAAGCAGAGTAAGGACTGGTAGAGAGAGTTTGTAGAGTCTGCGAAAGTGAGAGAGATTGTGAGGGTATGCTAATTGAAGTTACATTTAACCTAAGCAACAACAAATAATCTGTGTTTAAAGCTAAACTACAAGGTTGGGAGGTCAAGACAAGACCTGTTTCAAAGCCATACTTTTCAATATCCTTATATCAATCTTCAGTGCGATTGGGAGATCGAAGATTGGAGCAAAATAAGATCTTCAAATGGTTCAATGTCTTCACGGTAATTTCTTTCCCATTTGAGCTACCATTCTTTAGTAGCCATAGTAAAGCAGGAACAACATCGACACTCTCAATGCATGCACGTATATCGTCACTGTGATTACAGAGATTACAGACTACTATCCCTCAGTGCTGCTGGAAAGGTTTCTTAAAGCTCCTGTCAGCAAGTTATCAACAACGTTTCCAGCCTTTAGCCCCTTCTGTAGTTGCTCCAATAGTAATGGCACTACTCCTTCAGTTGAAAGCAGTAGCAGCCTGCATCTTTACCCCAAGTGATCCTGATTGAAGAGGAGACATGAGTACAGGAACTGCCTGAGAACAAGATCCAACAGCACTGAAAACACTTTCGCGTGTATCAATATGCTCAAGCAACTGCTTCAAGGATTACTCTTGTTCAAGTACAGATGAAGAATTCTGCCCCAATTGCTCAATGCATTGGGCATGTAGGGTACTACACTCTCTTCCCCAATTGCTCATTCCATCAGGGTGTTCCATGTTACTACACTCTGCACGTAATTTGGGAATGTAAGGTACTTGAGCAGTAAAAATCATCTATTTTTTAACCATTGCAACACCATTAAAACTGATTTGGGACAACAATGTACTATTAAATGCCCCACATAAAGCCTACACAATGCAGATGTTGAATGATTTCTTTAGTATTTCCAGGAGTAAAGAAAAAAAGCTCTAATGACTCCATAGACAAAGAAAAGTGAAGGTTGACAGTTCAAGTTGAAGGCACAACAGAGAGCAGGAGGAGTTCAAAGAAAATGTGGGTCAACAGCCCTAAGTTACATGACATCATACCAAGGGGAAGCCCTAATAGAGCAGAAATAAAATAAATGTTAATTTTAAATAAACACAAGTTACTGGGGTAAGTTTTTTTAACGACATTAATTGAATTTTAGTAAATACATTAATATATTTCCTTTTTTCTGGTAAGCAATTTATATAAGCATTCAGAAGAGAATTTTTAAAAGGAAAAATATTATAAATGAGGTGTCTTCTGAATAAGATATTTCACTCTAGCAAAAACTTTGAACTGGACATTGACAGGTATGTCCACAATCAGAGTTATATCAAAGTTATCCCTTAGATCTTTCTCTCATTTTTTTTTTTTTTACAAGGGCATAAATCGTTTGTGATACAGTGAAGCTGGATGCCCAATAGCAGTAACTGCTTCATAAAGACAAAATTGACTCTTTGAAATTGTTCAGAGCATGATAATTTTTTTGATTAGAATGATGTATTGATGAGCCAATAGAAGCCTCAATCAGTGTTTGCCAATGTCTGCAGTGAGCAAGCAGTTTTCAACTAAAGAAATGCTTGCCAAAGAATATTAAAATGTGATTCTAACATAGAAAACTCACAAGAACAGGTCCCCAGAAATTGCAAATTGGAACACTATTTGGCTCTTAATTGCAGGTGATGATAATAATTAAACTAACCTTGAACCCATTTTTAGAAGTGAATGTGGAGTTGGCGGCTCTGAATCATGATGTTTAGCATCCCCATTTCTCTCCTGAAATAAAAAGAATGAGATAGTTGTGGTCACCACTAGATCTAGAAGCAAAGAAAATGTTATTAACATAATTATTCAAAACCTAATCAGTTTTTAAACAAATTCAAGCAAATGCCCAACACTAGAGCCTAAGTTTTTTCTTTTTCCCTTTGTGTTGTTCCCACTGATTATTATGAAAACCTAATCAGTTTTTAAACAAATTCAGGAAAATGCCCAAAAAGAATACGGACTAATCTCTGGTTCAACCATCAAATGAAAAATAAATATAGAGGCAGTTCTACTACTAGTTCGACAGAATACCTCCTAGAATTAACTATTGTAAATAGACAATTCTACTACAACCCCTATCCAGTGAAAGAACTAAAAAATAAATAAATAAAGTGTTTTTCTCATTTTCATTTTTAAATGATTCAGTCAGTTCTCATTTATCTAATTTTGTGTATCTAAAACCCAAAAACTAATAATAATGCATTTTATCAGCTAACACAACATAGCAATATACTCCAATTTGTGCCACATGTATTTTCCAAAGTCTGAAAATAAGATGACATATACAATGAGTTACAACATCAGACTATGAACATGTCATCCTCTAGTGCCCCAAGCTAACGAGAGCACAGAGCAAAAAGCAGCAAATAGAAGGGATATATCCTAAGCATCATAAACAACAGATCACAGCTTAGCAAAAACAGAAGGCCAAATAATCTACGTGCAAGGAAACAAAGATGCATGTTGCCTATTTATTGTTTTTAATAAGTAAAATATAGACAGATGTTGCCTAAACAAAGATGCAGCAATTATTCCTTCCCTGTCAAATTCACACATGAAACATAACAAAATCAAAATGAGAGAGAACAAGAAACGACAACAAAACTATCAGTCACATTAAGATTCAGAATCATAAGATTTAATCAAGTAGAAAGAAATAAAACTTGTATTAGGAACTAGTAGTTTCTAATATTCCCATCAAATTTATGCCTTGATATATCAAACCAAGTTCAAACAAATTGAAAGAATGAGGGATAGAACCAAATTCACCCAACCTTGGATTAACTAGGCTACAACGTTAATTAGGATCATTAATTTGTGTGGGTGTGCAAGTGAGAGAGAACTTTGAAATTAAAAACACAAGTTTATTATTCTACAGGATTTCAATATGTAATAAAATTTCGAATGCAAAGAGAAAACCCTTACCTTCAAGCTCTAGGTTTTTATAAATTTCAAATTCATAATACAAATATCGAATGCAAAATTCTTAAATTCAAACTGAGAGAAAGAGACAGAGTCATTACCTTCAAACTCTAGGGTTTCGAAGGAAGTAAAAGAGAGATGAAAACAGATGTGCAAACTGCGAATAAAAATACAAATTTTAGATCTGCAATACCATGACAGGTACCGATTGAACGTTGAAGACTCCTAAAGCTCTGAGAGAGGTGATATCTATGTACTGACCGAGATCGATGGTGAGATCGAGAGAGAGTGGGCGGCGATGTCGACTCGATGAAGGTGGATCAACGAACTAACACCAGCGGAAGAAAGAGAGAGAGAGAGAGAGAGAGAGAGAGGAACAAAAATATCAGAAGCGCCAACGTTTGAGAAATTTGGAAATTTTCGGTGTGTTTTTTTGGTTATTAGCAACGGCACAATGATGCCCACCGCCAAAAAAAAAAAAATTAAAAATATATATTTACGTCGGAAGGGAATACTCGTCGCAAAAAATGAGCTTTCGCGAAGGCCATAGATTTGCTGTCGCAAAACCCATTGAACATATGCTTCCTTCTTTTTGAGACAGAATTAACCGTTGCAATAAGTGACCGTTGGTGACGGAAATTAACTGTTGCAAAAAGTTCCGTGTCATATACCCCGTTTCTAGTAATGAATTAATTGCACTTTTTAATTTTTTATAAATAAATAAAAAATTGTGTAGAAAAGTAGAGAAAATTGTTAGAAAAGTAGAGAGAAGATATTAATAAATGTTGATTGATGTGACCCGAATAAGTGTATATATACAACAAAAAAAAATGCACTTTTTTAGGTTAACCCAAACAAGCACTAAATCTTAAAATTAAATATTATATTTTTCTTATGATACATCCAAATTACTTATACATATTCAATTGAGAGGGTTTGATGGAAGAAATGGATTTTAGGGCCAAGAAGTTGCAAAACACTAAAGAATAAAATATAAATCAAAATCTTCAATGGCATAAATTTTATGAACAAAATATAAAGAATAATGCTATGTGCTATATGCACTAATTTATGTATTAACTAGTGTATCAATTGATAATGTGGCATAATTTAAGAGGTTTTTGATATTTGTAATGTAATTAATAGGTGGGGTCAATAATAATGCTATAACTAGTGTTAGTATACTAATTAGTATACTAATTGGTGCATGTAGCACCATCGAAATATAAATCAAAATCTTCTCCAAAAAATAAGCACCCTTTTAGGACAACACAAACCCAAAACTTTTTTTTTGGGTGAATAAAAACCCAGAACTTCAATCAATGGATGCACTAACAAATCCAATTTGAGACATTTAGGGCCTATTTGGTACCATTTCGTTTTTAGTTTTCAGTTTATATTTACAAAAATTTTAAAAATTATCATAAAAACTTGTTTGATAATTTTTTTAGTTTATAAATAGTTGTCTCAGTTTATGAATTTGAGGAGTTTAGTTTTCAATTTTTTTTTTCAATTAATTTTTTTTCAAATAATTTATTTTCAATTTATTTTCAATCATTTTTTTTCAATTAATTTTTTTTTTAGTTAATTTTTTTCCAATTAATTTTTTTCTCAATTAATTTTTTTTCAATTAATCTTTTTTTCAATTAATTTTTTTTTTCAAATATTTTTTTTCCCAATTAAATTTTTTTTCAATTATTTTTTTTCTCAATTAAATTTTTTTCAATTATTTTTTTCAATTATAATATGTGTGATCCCATTGTCATAAATAATAAGAATAAATATAAATATTTTAGGTCTAAACTAATATATTTTTTAATTTATGTTTTTAAATTTTTTTAATTATTTTGTTCAAACCAAACGCGTTTGTAATTTTTGTTTTTCTAAAAATAAACAAAACCAATTTATAAAATTTTTGTAAACATAAACCAAAAACGTAAACATTACCAAATGCCAGTGGTGGAGGCAGAAAATTAGGTTAGAGGGGGCACTTATCAACTATAATTTTTTATTTAAAAAAAATTCATGAGTAACTTTAAGATAATAATCATTTTATGAGATAAATTTAAACATAAAAAATTACATATTCATTATTAATAAGAACAAATCAAAATTCTATAATAGTGTGAAATAACTTGGTATGAGATGATGATCTAAGTTTGTAATTTTAGTACAAAAATTATGGATCAAAATTCCTAATTTTAAAAAATAAAAACACATCATTTATAGCACAAATTATTATAGAATCTATTTAATTTTTATTTGACAGAAAAATATTAAAGAGATAGCATTACTTATAAATGATGTGTTTTGAATGAAAATTATTAAATAGTCTTAAAGTACCATATGACGTTACTTACGTGATGTTCAAAACATAGAAAATCACAAATCACACTAAGTAGTATGTCAACTACTTAAAAATAATGAGTTCATTATATTCAATCTATAATATTTTTCGTTATACTATTGATTTAAACTATTACATAAATAATACCACATAGTATTCCTAAAGTATCAAATAATTACTTGTTGTGAACAATATAATAAATCATTAGCCAATAACATGTTAAGAAAAAAAAAATACATTTTATACATGATAATAAATAAATAAAATTAAAAAAAAATTACAAAACTGAGTGGGCACGTGACCCCGTCAGCCTATGCTGCCTCCGCCCCTGCCAAACGCTACCTTGATGTTACAACCTACACAAAATCCAATCCATTAGAGGGTTCTGGCATTTATGTTACAACCTACCCGATGCATTTATTATCTCTCCATATGTATTCCTTCTAGGTTATGGCTATTGAATTTTTGTTCATGAATACAACGTATGGAATACCCGATGATCCCTATCTAATAACATTTTAACATTCGATTACCTCAAAAGACAATCTAGGTCTTTTGAACGTTTATTTTTCATGTGTTTTACATCTTTGAATTATCTATAATTCAAAGTGGTGTAATTTGAGATCGTTTATTTTTAAAGTGGTGTAATTCGAAAATTTTGATTTGTTAATTATTTGGGTATATCTTAAAGGGTAATTTGAAGAAAAAAAAAAACATAAGGTGTATTGAAAAAAATTATAACCCTAAGTAATTGAATAGAAAGTATTGAGAAATTAGGCGTACTTAATGATTTTTAGGTGCAAATAGAATCTCCCAAAACACTATAATGAGCTACGCCCTCGTTTGCCATCCAAAGTTGGGAGGCTAAAAGGCTAAAATAACAATAGAAAGACAAAATATATTAAAAATTAATAAGATAAAATATCACATTTGAACTATAATTATTTTAAACTTGTCCCAAGTATTTTAATCTTTGACTAAAATAACCAAAAAAAATAAAAAAAAGTTAACTCACATCCAAAACAAAGCCAAGATGCCTAGTTCAAAAAAAATAAATAAATAAATAAATTAAGACGCAAATTCCATCATATAAATGGTTCTATTTGAGAGAGTGAGAGAGAGAGAGACCATAATAATAATGTATAGCCATGTTTGTTTGGGGAGTAATATTAGGAATCATAAAAAAAAATATTATAAAAATAATTATGAACGATTCTCCACCTTTAGATTACACGTACAATAAAATACCACACCCTAATTAAAGGATGAAAAATCTTCATGATGCATTGCATGATATTTTTTTCATGATTCCTAACATTTGCTCTATTTGATTCCAGGATATAAATGGTGAGATTGGATATTATATCCTGTGGGGTCCACATATCCCATGTTTGCAAAAAAAATTTTAAAGAGGATAAAATATCCCATGGGATTGGATATCCCCCAAAAGTGGAGGATATACAATACCATCACCCCCCATTATATCATATCCCCTTGGTTGGGATATGATTTAAAAAGTCCAATTTACCTTTTTGTCTATCTAACATAATATAATTTAATATATTTTTTGAATTTAATATAATATAATTATTGAATTTAATTTAATTTAATATTATTGAATTTAATATAATATAAATATTATTTTATTTAATTTAATATAATATAATTTCATACAAATTTTGAATTTAATATAATATAATATTATTGAATTTAATTTAATATAATATAATTTAATATAAATTTTGAATTTAATATAATATAATATTATTTAATATAATATAATATTATGAGGGCAATCTTGAAAATTATTTGTTTATATCCCACAATATATTTTGTAAAACAAACATGGATAATATATATCCAATCTTATATATCAAGTCAACAAACATGAATTGGGGGATATATTATCTAATACCTATATCCTATTCATTATATATCCTAACTAAATTTCACATCATATTATATCCTCCATTTTATATTCAGTGAAACAAACAGGGCCATTACTCTTGTTTGGATAGATATGTGCTTGGGATTAGACTAATAATCCAATAAAATTATTAATCCGATATTTGGTTAAAAAATTGGAATACAAACTAACAATTCATCTGGATATGGTATCCCACGTATGATGGACTATTCAATCCCACAGAGGAAGGTGAGATATAAATTGGGAGACTAAGCCAAAGTCTGGACTAA
Source organism: Camellia granthamiana (assembly GCA_036172215.1). Lineage (NCBI taxonomy): Eukaryota > Viridiplantae > Streptophyta > Magnoliopsida > Ericales > Theaceae > Camellia > Camellia granthamiana. Next base: position 182,768,591 of record CM069903.1, read on the forward strand.
CCCATCAAATGACTAAATTAACCCTGACTATATATCTATATATCTATATTTTTTTAATGGTTGCTTATGTATATATAAATTTTATAATTGACTGATTTTTAATTTTTTCTATTAAAAAAAAAGTGGATTAAATTTTGTACAAATGAATTGAAATGGATGTGGAGCAATAATAGGGAAATTTGTTTTTTAAAAATTATAACACATACTAGTGCAAAATTTTACATTAATTACAACAAGGGTATTATGGTCAATATATTGGATGTCCCATGTCCTGTCATGTCCTATCCATTCCAATCCCCTTAAACAAATATCAGATTGAATAATATTTTGTTAATCCCTTTTTATAATCTTAACTCAATCTAAATATAGAATAGGATATACAATCAGAAGAGATTCGTATTCATGGAACAATTAGTCATAAAAATACTAATACAATCTAATATAATCTGTCCAAACAAACATGGGCCATATGTATTGGTACAACATCTAGCAGATAAGAATCCTCAACTCTGATCAAACAATTGAAAATGGTAGATAAATACAAATAGAAGGTTTATTTGTTCAAGTTGGGTTAGACCTATAAAATTAATCCTATAATAAAATCAAAAAAAAAAAAAGAAAAAAGAAAAAAGAAAAAAAGGACAACTTTGCTGAGCTTATATCATGATTTTAATACTAAGTAGATGGTGTGCAAACTCAATAAATATTATATGAAAATCAATATGTTGAATGTAGAAAGAGGGAAAGAAATTGAAAAATTATCAAAATTTGAAATTCAAAACTAAAACTTAAGTAGTTATATAGGTGTAGTTGTAAACAACAATTTGGAAATGAAAAAATATTATTCACACCATATAATAGTACAAAAGATAATATAAATACATGCTAGGATCAAGAAGAAACTATGGAAATGAATGTAATTTGTCCTCTCTTTTTTTTTTTTTTTTTCCCACTAATAATTTTTAAAAAATTTCAACCACATCATTCGATTCCATATACATATTACTAAATACTCCCAATACCACTATTTAAAATGAAACTTGAGTTCAAAGTCAAATTTGAAGTTCAGCTACTATCATTTTCTCAGATAGTTTAGTTTCCTTTTTATATTATGTAGATTCAGGTTTTGTCTGTTTGTGAACACTATTCTAAACTCAAGTTGTTCCAAGGTTAGACGGAGTTAGGAGAGAAAAAAAATGCCCAAATTCCCAACTCCACAAGCTACAAAATCAATCCCAAAACATTCAGAACGGGAAAACCATCTTGAATTGGGAAAAACACAATCCCCAGATGGATATTTCATCATCAAAAGCCTGCTTTCTTCTCTCCCTCCCTCTGTTTTTCAATCTTTGTTTTGGAAATAGTTTATCATATCTCAATACCAGGTCAAGCCACAACAATTTGATCTACAGCCACTGTCCAAACCAAACATTCAATGATCCTAAAGGGTCTCTACAACAAATCTTGTCATCCCTTTTTCAAGAACTTGTCGATCAGTCCTCAAGATCCAAGTTCTACCAAACCAGCACAGGCGACGAAAAAATTGCCATCTACGGTCTCTTCCAGTGCAGGATTGATCTCAGCAACGGCGACTGCCATGACTGCGTGAGCGGGCTCCCTGACATGTCAAGTGGTTTCTGTGGCAAGGCCATTCCGGCTCGGATTCACCTTTCTGGATGTTACTTGAACTACAAGGCGGACGGGTTTGAGACTTCCTGGTAAGGATGGACATAGCCATGCAGTATTAACTATTAATTATGTCTAAGCTATACAAGCCTTCTAGATCTTTTTTTTTTTTTGCCCTTTTAAAATTTAAATAGGTTTATGCTATTTTTTTATTTGGATTGGGCTTTACTTTTGTTAAAAATTTGGGTTGTACAGTGCAGTCATTTCCGTGAAAACTAATCGTGAATCCCACTTAATAATCTAATTAATTCATTTAGTAGATTCTGATCATAAGAAGAAAAAAAAAACAAATTGATTTAATAAACTTGGTCATATAATTTTTTCACATTCAAATGGGAGATTTGTTTATAAAATTATACTTATTGCTTATTTTTTTTTAAATAAATATATTAAAATAACGTGGTTACTTGAAATAATCTGATTTGAATGGATCAAATTATTAAGAAAGGGTTTCTTGTACAAATAAAATTTGATATTTTTATTTTTTTCAAAAATTTGATTAATGTATATGTTTGTCTCCTCCAAATTAGAATCTTGAGTTCGTCTCTGCTTGCTTTCAGGGTGCAATTGCAACACAAGACCTGCAGTGAGTCCAAAGCGGACTCGAGTGGGTTTGAAGAGCTGAGAGATGCAGCATTTGCAGCGCTAGAGAGCAATGTTGTGAGCAGTGCTAATGGGTTCATCGACATGACCTATGAGAGCATGCACATGGTGGCTCAGTGTGGAGGAAACTTAGAAGGGTGTGAATGTGGAGGGTGTGTGAACAATGCAGTCCAAATTGCTCAAGATGAATGTGGAAATTCACTCTCAGGAGAAGTATATCTGGACAGCTGCTTCGTTAGCTTTAGCTCCAATGACAATAATGGGATTCCTGGCAACTCAAATCAAGGTAGGGAAGAGAGAGAGATTTAGTTCTCTCACTCTTATCTCAACATAATTTTAACTTTGCAAATACATGATAATCAACATTATGAATATTTTAGTAACAAACCATTTTTTTGTTTTATTTGAACTTAATAAATAGGGAATGAAACAAATCAAATTAGTACATCTTCAGGGAGATTAGTGGCAATTGTTTTGGGAGGAGCAGCTGCATTGCTATTTGTATTCATGTTCGTCTATTTCTATCGATCTTCAAAGAGGAAAAGCGATGGTACGTAGTAGTATCAGCTGTGTTTGGTTATGTTTTTAATTTTATTTTATTTTTTTTTCATTTTTTGTTAATAGTATTTGTCGAAACACTAGTGGGTTGTGTTTAGAATTTTTTTTCAAGAATGGGTTTTTGTGTACTTTACAAAAAAAAAAAAAAACTTGCACACACAACCAAACTTTTTGAGACATGAGTGTTTGGGTAAGAGAAAAGTTAGGGATCATGAAAATTTTTTCATGAAAATGATCATGAAAGAGTTATGATCCTTGGATTACCTTGATTAGTGTGTGGTGCTTTATTCTAAGTATAATCTAAAGGTCACAAAGCTTTCATGATTATTTTTATGAAAGATTTTTCATGATACCTAGCATTGTTGTTTTGGTAATGTTTCGAGAGCCTTGAAAGTGCTCTAAAAGCTGAGGTAATTAATACTAATACATGTGTTATTTGGTGCAGAATGGTGAAAGGAGAAGACTAGATTTGATTTAAAAAGAACTCTAAAAGCATAGGCAAAATGTTGTACCAATTGGCATTTCTTTCAACTTGCAAGAAACTACTTCTTGCTCACAATTGGCGAGTGAGATAAGGAAAACTTCGAAATGTGTGATTTGGTTGGGTTGTTCTGAAGAATTGAGTAATATGACATTTACAATGAAAATGTTGTACTAATTGGTATATCTTGCTACTTGCAAGAAACTACTTCTTGCTCACAATTGGTGAGTGAGGTAAGGAAAACTTGGAAATGTGTGATTTGGTTGGGTTGTTATGAAGAATTGAGTAATATGACATTTACAATGAATTCTCTCTCTCTCTCTCTCTCTCTCTCTCTCTCTCTCTCTCTCTCTCTCTCTCTCTCTCTCTGTTATGAAGAATTGAGTAATATGACATTTACAATGAATTCTCTCTCGTGTCTCTCATTTCAAAGTAGTAAATTCTGTATGATTTGTTTTCATTTAAAATAGAAAAATGTTTAGTTCACTGAAATAGAGGTAGTCCAATTCTATCCAAATGATATGATCAGACGATCAATATTACTCTTATCAACTGCGACTGTTACCTTTGTCATTCAGTGTGTCAATTGGCATTTGCCTTGATGATCAGTATCTTCTTGGATGACCGAGTGGATGATCGGCATACACAAATTTAAACAATTCAAGTAAGCTAAAATTCAATGAATATAGTATTATTGTTTAAAATATAGTAATCTCCAACAATGTTATTGCTTGCGCGCGCACACAAAAAAAATGGTTCAAACTAATTTACGATATAAATTTTATTATATAAAAATTGAATTTGGACTATAATTTTTGTGTAATTATTATTTTTACTATACAGTCTCATCATTGTTAGGGAAAATATATGATTCTCCATAAGTAAATTAATCAATGAGAATAAAAACTAATGCGGAAAAATTAAATTAAAAGCAACACAATAATTTTACGTGGTTCCCTCAATGTGAAGTACGTCTATAGGATCGAAATCCGATTTCACTATCAACCAAACAGTTTCCAAATAATTACAAACGAGACACGAATGGTCTTACAAAATTACCCTTAGGTAAATTCTAAATAATCACAAATAAATAAAAGGAAAGATCTCACCAAAAAGACGAACAAAAATCTTTAAAACCAAAATTAAAAAAGACCCAAAATAATAATCCAAATCAACTTCAAATCATAAATAAACAAATTGTTGCTTCACAAAGCAAAGTCCACCAAATTGACTACCCAAGTCCTATCTCACCAAAATTAATTAGCTGCTCCGGCTATATATGCCGAAAAAGGCAAAACAATATATATATATTTTGTTAACACTTGGACTTATTTTTGTCAAAACCTTAGTTATTATCAAATTAAATTGGGTCTCCACAAATTAGATATAATATATAAAAATATATTATAACTAACACCAAACTAAATTAAACTCTTTTAATAAACCAATTGGATTCCATACTCCAATAAGGATATATACCTAACAATTCTCCCCCTAGCGACTTAGGTGGAGACATCAACCATACCCACCAAAATTTGACATTTCAAATGTTTGTTCATCGACAAAGTCACTACAACAAAAACATACTTTAGTGGCACTACACTAGTGGCATATTTTTAGAAAATGCCACAAAAAATGATATTTAGTGGCACGTTTTTGAAAAATGCCACAAAACAACAAACATAAAAGGCTTTAGTGACATTTCAATGAACAAGTGTCACAAAACTACAACAAAAACATACTTTAGTGGCACTACGCTAGTAGCATATTTTTAGAAAATGCCACAAAAATGATATTTAGTGGCACGTTTTTGAAAAATGCCACAAAACGACAAACATAGAAGATACTAGTAATATTTCAATGAACAAGTGTCACAAAACTACAACAAAAACACACTTTAGTGACACTATACTAGTTGCGTGTTTTTAGAAAATGCCACAAAAATAATATTTGGTGACACATTTAGATAAATGCCACAAAGCCACAAACATATAAGGCTCTAGTGGCATTTCAATAAAGAAATGTCACATCAATTTTATGGCATTTTATAAAATAATGACACAAAAAATTATGTTCGTGACATTTACCAACAGATGCCTCTAAACTTTAGTAGCAATGGCATTTTTTAAAAAATGTCAGGACACTAGGCAGGTGCAAATTACTTTTAGTAGCCCAAAGTAAAGTTTTTTGGCGACTAAAAAAATTTAGTAGCCAAAAGTCTACAATTGGCGACTGAAAATAAGTTTGGTCACTGATTATATGGGCTTTACCGACCAAAAAAATTTTAGTAGTCAAAAGTAAAGCTTTTTGGTGACTAAAAAAATTTTAGTAGCCAAAAGTCTATAATTGGCGACTAAAAAATAAGTTTAGTAGCCAAAAATGGTTATTTTTAGCACGGGAGAACTAAAATCCTAAGACAAGAATTAAATTTTTTGGCGACCAAAATTTTGGTAGCTGAAAGTGCATCTTCGGTGACCAAATTCGATTTTGGTCGGCAAAAGTTAAGTTTTTTAGCAACTAAAAAACAATTAGTAGCCAAAAGTAAAAAATTGGCGACTAAAAAATATTTTTAGTCGCCAAAAGTAGTCTTTTTTCATTTTACTGGTAAATAGTTTACTTTACATAAATTATGTTCAATAAAATAATTATGTTTATACATATACTTTTATATTAATATAGATGTATGTACTATATAAATAATATATGTTGCATATATAATCATATGGTGCTATAGAGGTGTAGTGGGAAGAATGTGGTATATAAGGTTTATGGTGCGGGAGGTTGGCGGTTCGAGTCTCTGCAAAGACGGATCAAATTGTTCTACAACGAATTATTGTCATGAATGGCACTTGATAGCGTCACGAATAATGCCTACCATGACATTAAAGTGTTACTGAAAGGTTTTAGTCTTGATGGTGTAATGACACTTATAAGTGTCACTAACTCTTTTTTTAATAGCGTTTGATAGTGCCACAAATAATATCTACCATGACATTAAAATGTCATTGAAAGTTTTTAGCCATGATGGTGTAGTGGCACTTGCAAGTATCTACCGTGGCACTCGTATCTACCGTGGCACCGATAGAAGTGGCACTTGTTCAAAATGCCACAAGACCAAAAAATGCCATTAGAAGAATAGTTTTGTGGCACTTTCAAATGTCACTAAACTAAGAAAATGTTGTAGTGAGTTTTTGTCAACATATCTGAAATATTATCTGTTAATCATATTATTTAATTTTGATGATGTCTAAAATATTATTCGTAAAAATTTAAATTTTTTAATATACATATTATTTGATACAAAATATTATCTGTTTAAAATATATATATTTGTTAAATATTATTTAAATAAAAATATTTTTGAAAACTCTACTATTCACTTTTTGAAAATTTAGGCTGAACACTGTTCACTTTTTGACAAAATTAAAATTGATTGATTATATTATTTTGACAAAATTGATTGATTGGTTGTATTATCTTGACAAATATGATATTGATAAGTTATCTTCTTTTGACAAAAGTGATATATCCAAATGGAGTGGAAGGTTATATTTAATTTAAAATCTCTACAACATATACAGAAAAATAATATATATGATCAGATCTATTATAAATATTACTTAAAGGGATTTTACTATATATACAAATATTTGATTAAAATATTATATAGAATGCATATAATATAAATAGAATACATCACGTGAGTAATTATATTTTTTACACTACATTGATTATATCATATTATAATAAAACAAGAAAAAAAAATGGAGTTATATATTATAATAAAACAAGATAGAGCAAATCATTTGCTTGATTGAAATTTGTGAACTTTGCATTAAATTGTCTATAAAAACGGTGGCTCCATGTTTGAAAAAACAAAAAAAAAAAAAAATAATTAGTTTTACTTTTATCTTTTTAATCATTAACATTTGTTGACTATTTAATATATAAGTCATGACGTTAGCAACGTGCTTATGTAAGCCATGTTAGCAAGGAGCGTCCAACGGGTATATTTTTGTGTATAAATAGAAGTGTTGTGTGTGGAAAAAAACCAAGAACTTGAAGAGAAAATTTTCTGTGAGCTCCAAAAATTCTGAGTATATTGTATTCTGCTCTTTCACTTTCAGATCTAAGTCTAGCCTTTATTCTTACACTTTCATATCTACTCTTTGTAAGAGAATAATTGTAAAAGAGAGTTTAAGCACCACTTATTCTTATTCCTTATTTTTGTGAGAGATTTTGTAAAGGTAGGGCATTTATTGTTGAGTGAGATTCAATAGTTAAGAGTAAGTCCTGTGCCAAATCCACAAGTTTGGTGGTGTATTTATTCAATTGATAGTAAAGAAATTCTCAAGGAGGTTCCTTGGGGAGTGGACGTAGGCCTGGCGTGCCGAACCACTATAAATCTCAGTGTTTGATTTTCTCTCCCTATCTCTCTTATTTTATATTGATAATTATTATTCTGTTTTTTTTTATTTATTAAAATTCTGAATATTATGTTAATTTTAATATTGTAAAATTTTTAATAACCCAATGCACCCCCCTCTTGGGTTGCCTACCTGGGATAACATTATCATCTGTGTGAACCTTTTTGAGTTGTTACAATTTCGAATCTAACACATCACGAATCCAATGGTATCTCACATCAATGTGTTTCGATCTTGAATGAAAAGTAGAATTTTTACTCAAGTGAATAGCACTTTGATTATCACAATAAAACACATACCTTTCTTACTTTAAACCCAACTTTTGCAAAAATTTCTTCAACCATAACTCTTCTTTGCAAGCTTCCGCAATGACAATAAATTCAGTTTCGGTAGTTGAGAGAGCAACACATTTTTGTAATTTAAATTGCCATACCACAGCTCCCCCTGCAAAAGTCATCAAATACCCCGAAGTAGATTTCCTAGAATCAACATCACCGGCCATGTCAGAATCTATGAACCCATCAAGCATCGGCTTACCATCTCCAAAACACAAACACACCTTCGAAGTCCCTCGAAGATATCTTAGAATCCACTTTACCGCTGCCTAATGTTCTTTACCTGGATTAGAGAGAAAATGACTCACCACACCAACGGCGTGAGCAATATTCGGCCTTGTACAAACCATGACGTACATCAAAGAACCAACCGCTGAAGCATCAGGAATTTTCAGCATCTCTTCCTTGTCTTTCTCACTTATAAGACATTGATTCAAACTAAGTTTGAAGTGACCCGCAAGTAGACAACCAACCGTCTTTGCTTTATCCATGTTGAACTTCTCAAGAACTTTCTCAATGTATCTTTCTTGAGACAACCAAATTAGCCATTTTTTGCGATCACGAACAATTTTCATACCAAGTATTTCCTTTGACGGTCTCAAATCTTTCATAGCAAAAGATTTACTCAACTCTAACTTCAACTTGTTAATCATGATAGAACCTTGACCCACAATTAACATGTCATCAACATAAAGCAAAAGAATAATAAATTTACCATCGAAAAATTTTTCACAAACACACAATGGTCCGAATTGGTTTTAGAAAAACCATTATTCATCATGAAAGAGTCAAATTTTTTGTACTATTACCGCGGGGCTTGCTTGAGGCCATACAAACTTTTCTTCAATTTGCAAACAAATTTCTCTTTCCCTTTTTCCACAAAACTTGCTGGTTGCTCCATGTAAATTTCTTCTTCAAGATCACCATGAAAAAATGCGATCTTCACATCAAGTTGTTCAACTTCAAGGTTCATACTTGCAGCCATACCAAGTACAACCCGAATAGAAGACATCTTCACAACCAGCGAGAAAATCTCATCAAAGTCAATACCTTTCTTTTGCCCAAAGCCTTTCACAACAAGACGTGCCTTGTACCTCAGATTCTTGCCATCATTCTTCAATTTGAAAACCCACTTATTTTTCAGAATTTTCCTCCCCTTAGGCAACTTCATTAAATCATAAGTGTGATTTTCAAGTAAGAAATTCATCTCCTCTTCCAATGCCTTTTTCCAATCATCTTTCTTTGTATGCTCAATTGCTTCTTGGTAACTCTTAGGCTCCCATTGATCGGAAATCAACATAAATTCATTTGGAGGATACTTTCTTGAAAGTTGTCGGTCCCTTGTAGATTTTCTCAACTCAAGTTGTGGTGGCGGTTCTTGAGTTGGATGCTCTTCCTCAATTTTTTGCTCAACTTCATTAGGATTAGCATCATCCTCCAAATCTTCAATAGGTGGCTGCACATCTCCCCATTTTCATCATCAACTAAAGATGAAGCAAATGGATCCATGTCAATGAGATCACTAGTTTTTTGCTCCAATTGATCACATTTGCCAAAATCTTCAATTGTTTGGTCTTCAAGAAATACAACATCATGACTTCGAATGACTTTCTTGTCGACTGGATCTCACAAGCTATACCCAAATTCATCACGCTCATAGCCAAGAAAAATACATTGTCTTGACTTACTATCAAGGTTGGACCTCTCATTCTTTGGAATGTGAACAAAGACTCGACAACCAAACACTCTCAAATACTCATAGGATACATATTTGCCGGTCCAAACTCCTTCAGGAATATCACCATTCAAAGGATAGGAAAGAGACAAATTGATCACGTCAACCGCTGTCTTCATTGCCTTACCCCAAAAAGATCTTGGCAATTTAGCTTGTGAAAGCAAACACCTTGTTCTTTCCACAATTGTGCGATTTATCCTCTCGGCAATGCCATTTTATTAAGGAGTTTTCTTAACTGTCTTTTGGTGCCGAATACCTTGGCTGCGACAATACTCATCAAATGGCCCAATGTATTCACCACCATTGTCTGATCGGATGCACTTTAATTTTTGCCCTGTTTCTCTTTCAACCATGGCCTGAAAATGTTTAAATACTTCTAGAACTTGATCTTTAGTTTTTAGTATAAAAGTCCAAACTTTCCTTGAATAATCATCAATGAAAGTAACAAAATAAAGTGCACCACTATGTATTCTAACTTTCAAAGGACCACAAACATCTGAATGAATCAACTCCAAAACATTTTCTTTTCGAGAAACAACATTTTTATGAAAAGAAACTTTATGTTGTTTACCTGCCAAACAATGAACACAAATTTTAAGATATGTACCTTTCAAACTGGGTAGAAGCTCTTTTTTAAACAAAACTTATAGCCCCTTTTCACTCATATGACTAAGCTGCTTGTGCCACAATTCGATAGAAGTATCATTTTCAAGTGCATTAACAATACCTTTACAAATTTTTCTTTGCATCGAATAAAGTGTATGAGTTTTCTTGCACTTAGTCACCACCAAAGAACCCTTTGTGAGCTTCCATATTCCATCACCAAATTTATTGTTGAAGCCTTCATCATCTAACTTTCCGGTAGAGATCAAATTGAGGCAAATGTCAGGAACATGCCTCACATCTTTAAGCAACAACTTGCAGCCCAAATTTGTTTCCAAGCAAACATCACCCATGCCAATAATCTTAGACAAACCTTTATTACCCATTCGAACAGAACCATAATTTCCTTTGGTGTAGGTAATGAAGAAATCAACTCAAGAAGTCACATGAAAAGAAGCACCAGAATCAATCACCTAATTGCTCTCTTGGCCCACAAAATTGATACAATCATCTTCACAAACGACTATGAGATCACCATTGGTAGTAACTGCTGTTGTGTCTTCTTTCTTTTTATCCATACTTTTGTCACGCACTTTCTCCTTGTTCTTGAGCTTTCGGCATTCTCGCTTCATGTGCCATTTCTCATGGCAATAATAGTACTCAATGTCTTTCTTTGAAAAAGAACAATCTTTTGATTTGTCACGACTTTGATCACGACCATAAGAAGTCTTACTCCTCCCCCTTTGTTTTGCTTCAGCCTCTCACAACAAATGCTTCCAAATGAGAGGAACCCACTGATTTTCTTTTAGTTTCTTCATTCAACAAGTTGCTAGTGACTTGGCCCATTGTGGCAACTCTATCGGGCGCCGAATTATTAACTATCACAGCCAAAGTCTCCCAACTTTCGAGCAAAGAACTAAGTAGCATCAAAACCTACAACTCATCATCAAAAACAATTTTCATAAAAGCAAGTTGGTTAAAAATACTCTTTATTTCATTCAGATGTTTTGGAATAGGACTGCCCTCTTTAGATTTTAAATTAACCAACTTACGAAATAAAAAAACTTTATTTGTGGCTGATTTTCTATCATAAAGACCTTCTAATTTTTTTTCATAAATCATGTGCAGAAGATTCAGTAGCAACATGATGAAACACACTGTCATCAATCCATTAACGGATAACACCAATGGCTTTTCGATTAAGCCTCTTCCATTCATCATCTGTCATATCATCGGGTTTGCCACTGTCACCCTCAATAGGCCCATACAAATCTTTACAAAATAATAGGTCCTCCATTTTAGTTTTCCAAGTTACCCAATTGCTTCCATTGAAGCTAGATATGCGACCCACATTTCCCTCCATTGATTTACACAAATAAACCTAAATAAATCGTAAGCTCTGATATTAGTTGTTAGGGAAAATATATGATTCCCCATAAGTAAATTAATCAATGAGAATAAAAACTAATGCGAAAAAATTAAATCAAAAGCAACACAATAATTTTACGTGGTCCCTCAATGTGAGGCACATCCACGGAATTGAAATCCAATTTCACTACCAACCAAACAGTTTCCAAACGATTACAAACGAGACACGAATGGTCTCACAAAATCACCCTTAGGTGAATTCCAAATAATCATAAATAAACATGAAAAAAATCTCACCAAAAAAATGAACAAAAATCTTCGAAACTAAATTAAAGATCCAAAATAATAACTCAAACCAATTTCAAATCAGAGATAAACAAACTGCTGCTCCACACAGCAAAGTCCATCAAATTGATTACCCAAGTCCTATCTCGCCAAAATCAATTAGTAGCTGCTGCTGCTATATATGCCGAGAAAGAAAAAACAATATTTATATATAGATTGTTAACACTTGGCTTGTTTTATCAAAATCTTAGTTATTATCAAATTAAATTGAATTTTCATAAATTAGATATAATATATAAAAATATATTATAATTAATATCAAATTAAATTAAATTTTTTTAATAAACCAATTAGATCACATACTCCAATAAAAAGATAACTCCAATAATCATGTCACAGAAGTATAACTCATGCTTTATTGACTATTAAATGTAGTCAAATTTGTACAAATCAAATGTACTAAGACCATCTCCAACGGTGTAGCAAATCTGATATCAAATTTGAATTTTGATGAAAATGGTACTATTCTGGGCTCTAACGGTTCATCAAAGCTGACACCAAAATGAGATTTCACCAAAATTTTCATCAGATGGACGATGAAGAAATAAATTCACCAAAACACTGTTGCGGACCGTTGGAGGGGGACCCGGGTCGACCAACCGGTTGCCCACCCGGTTGACCAACCGGTTGTCCCGGAAAAGGTTCAGACAGTTCAGAAAAAACGTTCAAACAATTTGAAAAAAAAAAAAAAAAAAATCCTCCTAACCGGTCGACCGGCCGGTTGTCCTGGCAAAGGTTCAGACAGTTCAACAAAAAGTGTAAACAATTTGGAAAAAAAAAAAAATTCCTCCTAACCGGTCGACCACCCGGTTGTCCCGAAGCACAAATACTAAATTTGGTGCACCGTTGGAGTGAGTAGTATCAAATTTGGTGAAATGGGTCTTTTTTGGCTCAGATTTGGTGAAAAATCTGAGTTAGCGTTGGAGATGCTCTAAGGTGGATATATATTATGTACCCTTAAATAGCTTAATTTATAGATTCCTCTAAAAATAGAAATTGTTGAATTCCCTTCAACACTAGCTGATTTTTTTTTTTACTAAGGCCTTGTTTGAAAACATGTTAATTTAATAATTTTGTAATTATTTGGTTAAAATATGAGTTAAAAAAACTAGTATAGTTGGGATGACTTTTTAACTTTTTACGAAAAGATGTGCAAAAAATAGAGAAAAAAGAGAATTTTTGACTTTTTAGTATGAATTATTGACTTTTTAATTAATTTAATAACTTTTTAATTTTTTAACTAAGAGAGAGGATTTCCAAACGAAGCCTAACAAAACAACCACCATTCAACGCGTTCGGATACTATTCAACTACTCACAAGAAGGTCATCAGTCACAAATTCACAATGACAATATAGTAATAATTTTAGAGTAATGCTATCTATATTTAAATTTTTTTATAAAAAAAGTATGAATTTTATTTGCAAATGTGGCATCTATTATATTAATAATTTTCATTTTGCATTCTAAAGTCTTTTTTTTGAACAATTTAAAAAAGTTTAACCACTCAATATCACATCAATTTGTAAGAAAAATTGTAATTATTGTGTTTGGTTTGAGTTTTTTGAATTAAATTTTTTAAAAATTACATTTTTGTGTTTTTTGTTTTTTGTTTTTTTTTTGTTTTTAGTTAATATTTTTAAAATTTTAAGCATTTTTTTACTTTCTTAGATGCATTTTACTTAGATGTGTCTAAAAAGTAAAATATTTGTAAAAAAATATTTTAAAAAATTATACACAAAAATAAGAAAAATGTACTAAATTTTAGTATTTTTGATATTTAGTGAATTGTTTAAAGATTTTTTTCTCAAAAATTATACTTTTTAAGTGTATTCATGTTAGGTATGTCAAACAATTAAAAAAAATTCAATAAAAACAAAAAAATACGGAAAATAAGAAAGTAAAATTTTCTTTAAAATGTTTTTAGAAAACTCAAATTAAGCAAAGTGATAATTTCTTTTATGTAAAGAAATTTTTTTTATTTGTGTAGTATTTTTCATAATTGTAAAGGATTTTTTGCCACGACCCCCTAATGATAAGAATTTATTACAAAACATGAAAATATCTCAACAATATAATAAAAATAAATAAATAAATAAATTCATGCACAAATATCTGGCTTATTAAAATTTGAATGCCATAAATTTCTTTGTTAACTAAAAATTCTACCATCACCACTGTTACTCACCAACGCCCTCACCATCACCAGTGCAAGTATTGACATAAAAGTCTATCAAAATTAACAATGAAATGCTCTAAATTAATACTCTAATGTGATGATCTTAATTTTTTTATACAAAAATTCTCCTAACATTATTGCTTTTATCAATCAATAAAATTTAAGAAGAAAATAAAGTATTGTATTAGAGAGTACATGTAATCTCAACTCATGAATCGAGTCACATATTTAAAAATAAAAAAAGAAAAAAGAAAGTAATTTTCACATGAAAAAAAAAAAAATGAATGATATAAAATAAATAAAATTTATTCACTGGTATAGCTGATACTTTATTAAAAATGGCACATATTATATTATTAAACCGAGTCATGTTTTAGATTTTAAAATTTTCTTATTACATAATCATATCAATTAATAAGAAAATTTTATAATATTTATTAATTTATATACTAACATTTTTGGACAAATTACACAAATAGTCCCTATAGTTTGAGGCTTGTGTCACTTTGGTCCCTGACTTTTCAATTGTGACACATTTGACCCTGAATTTTGAATCTTGTTCCAAATAAGGACAATTGAATATATAATTAGATTTTTCAAGGGTAAAATTGTCAATTTGATAAAATATAAACTAATTTGACAAAAATAAATGTCAAACAAATATTTTTGAATTTTTAAAAATTATTTCTACCCACTAAAAATAAAATTATATAAAATTGATAAATCTTTTAGACATTTATTTATTTTTTTTACCAAATTAATTTTCATTGTGTGTTTGGATGATGATCATGTAAAATTACTTTTAAAAAATTAATCATATAATTTTTATTAATTTTACATAATTTTATCATTGGTGGATAAAAATAATTTTAAAAAAATTTAAAATATTTTTTTGACATTTATTTTTGTCAAATTAGTTTGTATTTTATCAAATTGACGATTTTACCCTTGAAAAATTTAATAATATTTTTAATTGTCCTTATTTAGAACAAGATTCAAAATTCAGGATCAAATGTGTCATAATTGAAAAGTCAGGAACCAAAGTGACACAAATCCCAACCTATAGGGACTATTAATGTAATTAACCCAACATTTTTTAAGGCAAACAAGTGATGGTGGTTATACATGATAATCCAATTTTGACTACAATCACAGATCATAGTAGGGTCCACAAAAGTAGCAGGTTTCAAAACAATAATTGTACTCCACGTGTCGTAAAGTGCAGGCCCGAGCTGTGTCCTTTTTCTTTTCAGCTGGAGGTTATTGACCGATAATCCAGTGCGCACTCGCTCACCTAAACACTGTGTTCCCTCTACACACATTGTAGCAAAAAAAACTAAAATTATGTTTGGATCATACATTTTGATGAAGATTTTTTTTTGAAAAAAAAAAAAGGATATAAATTATTATTTTTTGATCAATTTCTCTTTCTAAATCTAATTTTGTAACTAAATTCATAATTAAATATAATCAATCTTATAAGTTTGTCCACGGACGATATTATTTTACTAATTTAAATAAAAAGTTGCAAGGGTATTTCATACTTTCTCTACATTATATATATATTTATCTCATCAATTACAAATGAGCCATGTTTGTATACCATTCTCAAATAATAAAGACAAATAATGAGGGAATGAACCTCCTAATAAATGAATTAAAAAAAAAAAGTACTTCGAATACATGAATTAATAATTAATTCATACATGCCTTAGTTAGAAAGAAAATACAGGAACTTTCAAAAAAAAAAAAAATTTTGAAATGAATCTCAACAAAACATTAAAAGAAAGAAAAATTTATTTATAATAAGTCAACATAATTATTCATTTTTAGGCATTTCATCAAGAATTTGCCTATTTAACAAGTAATCCTTAAAAAAATAAAAAAATAAATAATCCTTATTAAAGTTTATTCTAATTTGAATGATAAAATGAAGAGACTAATCAGTGTGTTTGATTTGAGTTTTTTGAATTTAGTTTTTTGAAAAATTGAGTTTTTTTTTTTTTTTTTTTTGTGTGTGTATGTGTTTTTTTTAGTGAATATTTTTAAAATTTTAAGTATTTTTTTTTTACTTTTTTAAATGCATCTTACTTAGATGTGTCTAAAAAGTAAAATATTTGTGAAAAAATATTTTAAAAAATTAATAAATACACGAAAATACAAAAATGTACTGAATTGTCATAATTTTTTTTGTATTTTTGGTATTTAGTGAATTTTAAAAAAAAAATTCACAAAAATTATACTTTGTAAGTGCATTTATGTTATGTGTGTCTAAAAATTTTAAAAATTACTTAAAATATTAAAAATATTCAGTAAAAACAAAAATATATAGAAAATAAAAAAGTAAAATTTTCTAAAAAGTATTTTTAAAAAACTCAAACCAAGCAAAGTGAGGAGTTTTATATGATAAAGATAATGACCATGATGTAGGAATAAGTAGGGGTGTAAATTTGGCCCGGCCCATCCGAGTTCGGGTTCGGGCTCGGGCCAGCCTATGTCGGGCCTCATGGGCTCCCACCAAAATTCAGACCAAGTCGGGCCGAGCAATGGGCCAAAAAATTAGGCCTAGACCCAGGAGGTATTCGGGTATTGGGCAGGTCGGGACTAAGGCTCGGGCGGGCTGGAACATTTTTATAAATTATTTATTTATTTTTTTCACCAAAATTTTATTCTTTTTCACAAAAAATGACATAGGGTCTTGGCGCGGGCCGGGCTTTGGAGTGCGCATTGAGCAGACTGATAAGTCGAACTTCCAAATGATGTATCAAGCCTAGGGTCTTGGACTGGACTCAGCTTGGGCCTAACTGGGCCTAATTGGGCTGGGCCCATCTCGAGTTGCGTGTCATTTTTACACTGCTATAATAAGGTACTTAAATAAACAAAATCAAAATATAATTTTTTGTCTCCTCCATTATATCCCTTGGATATGACAACATGAAATTAACACATTAAATGTGTTATTATTTAATGTGTCATTGATGAATTAGTTTAATGGAACATAGATTTACTTTGTAAATTTGTACTTTGTAAATTTTATATTAATGCATTGATAACCCATTAAGGCACTATTTGGCATCTCTTATAAAAGTGTACTTTTTTTAAAAATCTTTTTTAGTTACATTGCCTCTCTATGTTTTTACACATTTTTTTTATAAAATTTCAAAAAATATAATTATTTAAATTATCTCAAACACCCTCTAAATGGTATTCAAAAATTAATACTCAATTTTCATCACTATAGCATTTCTTTTTTGGTACTAGAGGGGACGAATTTGTAATCAAGGTAAATAGATTTAAAAATTAAATTAAGAATCTTAACTTCCATCACAATATATATATATTGTTTTTACTTTTTATTTTCTTTTACTGAAAACAAATAAAATAGAAACTTTTATGAAAATTTTATTTGACAAATTATTTTTCTGAAAATTATTTTTGAGAAAGTTTTATGGAAAGCACCACTTTCTAAAGAAACAGTTTAAATTGTTGTATGAATTTTCGAAAAAAATGAGAACCATGGATGCTAACACAAATAAAAAAGGTGAATTTTTTTTGAATAAAATTAACTCAATACCTTAATGATAGTAGCATAACAAGGAAAATAAAAAAAGAAAATTTCAATCCATGTAAATGTTTAAAAAAATTACAAATAAATAGTAAATTTTATACATATTAATAATTAAAATTATAAATTATAAATTTTGTAATATATTTTTGGTACTCCCATTGACAAGTTATATCCCCAATAAAAAAACAAAAAATTGATACTAGCATAAAAATCTTATTATTGCCAATTGGATTCGTCACGATAGAATCGTATTTTTTTGGTAATTAATACTTTAATCCAAACATGGAGTATGTGATCTCTAACACTGTGTTTGATTTATAAATTTGAAAAAAGATTTAAAAAGATAAAGAAAAAAATATGTGAATATTTAACCTTTTTTTTTTTTTTCTTGGACAAATTACACTTTACCCTCATAACTATCACCATTTTTCACTCTATCTCCTTAAACTAGAAATCGATACAATTTACCTCTTTCATCTTCTGAAAGTTTTCAATCTAAACCTTATCTCTCAAATCTATTAACAAGCCAGACGAAAAATATTCATGTAATGTGCACATCTCATACTTATGCAAAAATACATTTTAAAGATCTATCGTCAATATGACATGTACACATTACATGAATCTTTCCTGTCAATTTGGTTAATAGAATAGAGACATAAAAGCTAGATTAAAATTTTGGGCAAACTTCACTTTATCCCTTATGATTTGGGCTGGGTGCGGTTTACCTCACTGACATTCGGAAATCACCACATAACCCCCACATGGTTTGTGGACCAAAACGCACAGTTAACTTTTCCGTTCAAGAGAACACATTGTGAGAGTCACGCGCTTATAAGGATAGTAACACTATTTTTAAGATAAAAATACCTCTGGCACATCTCCAAATTTATAAATAATGCCATCAATATCCACCTCCACCCAGAAAAAAAGAAAAAGAAAAAGAAAAAGAAGATGAAAGATGATTTGATCTTACTAAATATCGAATCCCTCTCTCTCATCCAAAAAATTTCTTACAATCATCAACGGACTTCGAACCCACTTCACAATTTTGCAATATTGAATTGTTTATCATAGCTGTTACCTAAAAGACAACCTAAGAGGGAGGTGAATTAGGTTTTTACAAATAAAAATAATCAGTGTGTTTAGTTTGAATTTTCTAGATTAAGTTTTTTTCAAATTAAGTTTTTTGTTTTTCGTGTTTTTTTGTTTTTAGTTAATACTTTTAAAGCTTTAAGCATTTTTTTTTTACTCTTTTAGATGCACCTTACTTAGATATATCTAAAAAGTAAAAAAATTGTGAAAAAATATTTTAAAAAATTAACAAATACATAAAAATATGAAAAATATACTAAATTTTCATATTTTTTTATATTTTTGGTATTTATTGAATTTTTAAAAGATTTTTTTCAAAAAAATTATACTTTTTATGTGTATTTATGTTAAGTGTGTCTAAAAATTAAAAAAAAAATCTTAAAATATTAAAAAAATTCAGTAAAAACAAAAAAATACGAAAAATAAGAAAGTAGAATTTTCTGAAAACTGTTTTCAGAAAAACGAAACTAAACAAGCCCTAATAAAAATTATAATTAGCACAATAGATAAATATAATTAATGAAATAAAAATAATTAAAACAAGTGTTTTAACAACTATGTCAGTTAATGATTTTAGCACAGTGAAAATGTGAAATATAGTTATGGCAATTTAAATAACATAAAGAGATAAGGGAGAGAGAGCCAAACAAATTTATAATGGTTCGATTTCAACTGGGCCTACGTCCACTTCTCAAGCTTCACTTGAGATTTTTCACTATACTCTAGCTTCAAAGGGTGCTAACAACTTTTTTACAGATGGAGCAATCTTCCACAGATTTTACACAGACTTTTTAAGTCAAGAACACTGAGTGTACTACACTCTTATAAGGTTGAAAAAATGTATTTTTGCTTTCACATAAAGCTACAAGAAGTATCTCTCAAAGATAGATATAAAAATGAAACTCCGGATTTTCTGTAAACCTCACACAGGAAATATGAGCTTAATGCTATAAGGCTCAGTGTATAATTTATGAGAGAGAATGTAAACAAAAATTGAAGAACACTTCTGAGAGAATTTTTCAGAGAATAAATGGAAATGATTTTTAATTAAGGAATGTTTTCTGGGTTTTTTTTTTTTTTTTTTTTTTTTTGTAACTTGTTTACATTAGAAGTTTTGGTATATATGATGAAACTTATAACCGTTTATAGCCGTTGTATTCATTTGAATTTATAACCGTTGTATTTATTTGAATTCATAGCCGTTGATAATCGTTATATTCATTTGAATATTTTCCACTCCATCATTACTTATTTGAATATCTTCCACTCCATCATTACTAATTTGAATATCTTCCACTTGAACCTTTTGGCATGCTGCTGTGCTGGGATGTTTGAACCTTTATTTTGGACTGTTTAAACCTCTGATTTAATCAAATATTAAATACATTCTAATAACATTTAGGATAAAAGTTTTAAGTAAGAAATAATAAGACAAAATAAATTTTAATTCTATTTTTCTTTTCTAAATAAATTAAAAACATAATTAAATAAATCATCAAAATAAGTTTTGAATTCTATTTTTCTCTTTCAAATAAATTAAAATATAATTAAATAAATTATCAAAATAAATAAGTCTAACAATAGCCAATTTGATGTCATGGTTGGAGGAACTGGATATTAGCTATACTCATAATACTTTGGGATCAGGTTTCGAAATGCAGTGTTTGAACATTAATGAATTGGATGTGACTAATTGCGGGATTGAATTGTTGTCATTGAAATTAAGCGTCTGAACAGATTTTAAGAATATATATACACACATATATAGAGATTATATATATATGCAATTTGCAGGTTTATATATATATAGGGAAATTTATTGATAAATCCCATCTAGAGATGTTTTATCCCAATAAGTCCACAAAGAAAAATTATATACCAATCAGTCCCATAGAGTTTTCTGCTTATTCCATGAAGTCCATTTTTTAAATTTCATATTTATACGTGGACTATTATGCCCTTACATATATATATACACTGTGTTAATACGTAACACACGTTCCTATTATTTCGTTATTCAATTTTGGCAGTTTCTTTATTTCTAATTCAAATCGATTTGTTTCTATATTGCATGTTTTCGTTCTATCGTTCTGAGGCATTGATGTGTTAGGGTTCGATTGTTGTTGTTCTTGTCTGGTATGGTGATATTCAAGTGAAGAGGACGAAGTTGAAGGTCTTCGGTTCGTCATTTTCTGGAGTATAACTGCCTCGAAGAAGTTGTTTTTCAGTTCCTGGACGACTGTAGGGTTGGCTGATTAAGGTTAGTATAATTTTAGTGATGAATAGATGTTCAGTTTTTGTTTTGATTGTAGGATGGATTGGATGCTTTGTTCTTGGATTGATATTGAGTTGATGCTCTGTTTTTGCAATTAGATGCATGATACGTGGTCATTGGATTGGAGGTCATTCAGATATATGTTGAATGTTCTAATATTCCTTTTACTTTGATGTATGCATAAGGAGGCTATGTATGAGCGATAGATGTTCAGTTTTTGTTTTCATTGTAGGATGGATTAGATGCTTTGTTCTGCGATTGATATTGAGTTGATGGTCTGTTTTTGCAATTACATGCATCATACGTGGTCATTGGAGGGGAGGTCATTCAGATATATGTTGAATGTTCTAATATTCCTTGTACTTTGATGTATGCATAAGGAGGCTATGTCTGAGCAATATAATTCAGAGTATATTGAACAATGTGAATGTTCACATCATGTCAGTATTACGTGAAGAATGTCGATGTTTGCATTTTACTTTAAGTTTTGCTTAATGAGGCTCTGTGTGAGTGACATAATTGAGATTAAATGTATCAATGTGAATGTTTACATCGTGGTCATGTGGTGGGGAGGTCATCAGATTAGTGATGAATGTGGTTCCTGTATAATTCACAGTATGTGGAACAATATGAATGTTTACATCGTGTTAGTATTACGTGAAGGATGTCGATGTTGGCATTTTACTTTAAGTTTTGCTTAATGAGGGTCTGTGTGAGTGACATAATTGAGATTAAATGGATCAATGTGAATGTTTACTTCGTGGTCCTGTGGAGGGGAGGTCATCAGATTAGTGATGAATGTGGGTATTCTATAATTCATAGTGTGTTGAACAATGTGAATGTTTACATCGTATTAGTATTACGTGAAGAATGTTGATGTTTGCATTTTGCTTTAAGTTTTGCGTAACAAGGCTCTGTGTGAGTGATGTGTGGATCAATGTGAATGTTTACATCATGTTCCTTTGGAGGTGAGTTCATGAGATTAGTGATGAATGTGGATTTTCTATAATTCAGAGTACATGTGTGACTGTAAATGTTTACTTCGTGTTAATATCTTGTGAATAATGTGGATGTTCTCACTTTTACTTTCATGTTTGCTTAATGATTTGTACAGGAGATGGATAGCTTTATGATGTTGGTGTGTACATATGGTTGCAGTACCACTGTAATAAATGCTGCCCGCGCATTGTGTTATTCGCGTTTGGTAGACTGTTTGTGTGAAAAATGGGGGGAGTTGACTGCTGGTTCTATTTCATTGTTTTGTAAATTACCTGGGATTAATAGGTGTGATTTGGAGAATGAGGAAGAATTTCAGAACATGTTACTGTTTGCTAAATCAATGGGGGTACAGCATGTTGAAGTTGTGGTTGAGTTGAAGAGTGATATTGGTCAGTCAAGTAGTTTGGGATTGGTGCGTGTTGGGGTTGAGGAAGAAGTTGATGCTCTACGGAGATTTTGCCACTATAAGGAGAAGCTGTTATTGTCAGCCCCTTGGGCAAATGGTATCACGCATGTGGGACAACGGTTTGTTGGAGGTGCACAAGAATTTCGTGACGTTTTGTGTAAGTATGCCATCCAATGTGGGTTTCAGTTTACATACGTGAAGAACGAGACAACTAGAATTACTGCTGTGTGCGCGATGCGGGAGGAGAGGGGCTGCTTGTGGGCTATACATTGTAGAGCACAACGAGCAAATGATTTTTTCTACATCAAGAGGTATAGTGACGTGCATACTTGTGGTACGGATGTCCGAACATCGAAGAATCCGCGAGTTAGTTCGGATTTGGTGTCGAGTATCATATATGAAATTGTGAGGGACAAGCCGTTGACTCGGCCGTGTGATGTAGTGACTATTTTGAAGAGGGATTATGGGTTAGATGTTAGTTACCATGTCGTATGGTTGGGTGTGGAGAAAGCAAAGGCAGGTATTCATGGAGATCACTCGTTATCATTTGACCAGCTACGGTGGTATTCGGATGCGGTGATGCGGTACAATCCAGGGAGTTATGTCAATGTTGACTATGATGCAAGTAGTCAACAGTTTTGTCGCTTCTTTATGTCATTCACTGCGTGTATTTCTGGGTTCAATGCTTGTCGGCCTTTATTATTCCTGGATGGAACATTCCTCAAAGGAAAGTACAAAGGTCAGCTACTTGCGGCAACGGCGAAAGACGGAAACAATGGTTAGTAGTTTTTTTTAGCTGTCTATTCATGTCAATATTCAGTCTGAGCAACACTGTCTGGACATAAGAGTGATTGGTAAGTTATAAGTAATGTGAACATTGACATTAGTATGCACTGATGTGAAGGTTTACATCTCTGTATGATAATGACAGTAATGTGAACATTCACATTATCACACTCTGATGTGAATATTCACATCACTGTGTAGTAATGTTAGTTGATCCATTAATGAACAGTACTGTGAATGTTAACATTGTCAGTGACTCAACAATCAACAATGAAGTATGACTGGTCGTTAATGTGAATGTTCACATTGTAGATGTTTACGAACTTGAATCAAAAAATAACAATAGTAAATAGGGCAATGTAGATATGAACATTCACATGACCTGTTTCGTTTAAACTGTTTTCTATTCACTTCGGAATATTGTGAACAGTTGTGTGTTGGTGTTGTGTTGTAGGTCTGTTTCCTGTTGCCTTTGCGATTGTTGATTCAGAGACCACGGCCAATTGGTCGTGGTTCTTGCATGAACTTGGGAAGGTTGTTGATGGGAAGCGCCATATTACTTTTATTTCGGATCGTAATCTTGGTCTGTTAGAAGCTATGCCAAAGGTGTTCCCATCGGCTCATCACGGTTATTGCTTACAACACTTGAAGAGCAATTTAAGAGACCGGATGAAAGAAATTGATAATGGATTCAGGGATCACCTAGTAAGTAGTTTGGGTGACTGTGCCTACGAGCCAACCGTGGTAGGGTTCCATGAAAAGCTTGCAAAATTAAAAGAGGAGGGTAAACAACGAGCTCATAATTTTTTCAAGGACTTGGCACCTGAGCATTGGGCAAATTCATACTTCAGGTAGTAATAGTTTCCTAAGGTGTCTATGTTTGTGAATTTTAGAATGGTATCGATGTGAATTTTTGATTTAGAATGGTAACAATCTTCGAATTGTGTTTCATGTTCACTGTAAATGATGTGAACGTTCACATCTGCTAATGATGACTGATGTGAATGTTCACATCTGTTAAGTTGTCAAATAGTCATTCAATGTATTTCAGATTTGAATGTTGACACGTGTCATATTTTGTTGTTGTTGTTAACGGTCACATATTGTCCATCGTGTAAGTTGACAACATAATAAGCATATAATGTGAACATTCACATTATTGTAAACTGGTAGCAGATGTAAACAGTCACATTATTATAAGCTGATTTGAATGTTCACATCACTGTATTTTAATGTCAGAGGTATGAATGTTCACATCTGTTAACATCAATTGTCAGACCTGTTAAATCCCGTATTGTACAATGTTTGTGATATTGTGCAGGGGCATGCGTTATGGAGAGATGACATCGAATGCGGCGGAGTCATTCAATAACTGGATTAAAGAAGCACGTAATCTTCCTATCACTCAAATGGTGGACACAATTCGTACTCAGTTGATGCGGCAAATGTCTGCAAGGCGTGACCAAGCAAACAAATGGAATGAGCTTATTTGTCCGACATTCGAAACACGGCTTATGGATTCGTTCAATGACAGCAGGGCTTGGCAAGTTAGCAAAGCCAATGAGGATGTGTTTGAAGTTCATTCGATACCATCTGTCACAGTTGATGTTTCGAGGTGTACATGTTCTTGCTTCAAATGGCAAATCAACGGATTCCCATGTGACCATGCTGTTATTGCCATTCAGAAGAGCCGATACAATCTCAATGATTGTGTGGAACATTACTTTCATGTTCAGACATATCGTGCAGCCTATTCGGGAGCCATATTCCCTATACCATCAGTGGAGAAGCCGCCTTTTGATCCCACGGACTTCACTATATACCCGCCAACTGTGAAAAGACCACCCGGAAGGCCGAAGAAGAATAGGATCCCATCAAGGGGTGAGAAACTGAAGCAAATAAGGTGCGGGAGATGTAATAAGTTGGGTAGCCATAATCGGAAGTCATGCACGGAGCCGATATAGGATGTACCTTTTTTCCATTTGAACATTGTATTTTACATTGGATTCTTATATTCATTTTTGAAATAAGATGTGAATATTCATGACATCGTTGTTGCCATTCGCATAATCAGAAGTTATGATGTGAATATTCACATCATCAAATTATTAGATGTGAATATTGAATTTTGTTAAGAAATATCGTACGCACACCTGCCATATTGTGTTACTTGAACACTTTAAGCAATATTCACATTCCTCAGTATGGTTTAAAATAGAAAAAAGTGCACGATGATTCTGTGATGTGAACATTCACATCATGTCATGTGCATTCCGGGGGAAAAAAAAATACTATCTCAATGTGCATGACCAACGCAAAATAGGCCTGAAAATGCATATACATATATTGAATGAAAAATGTCTGTACAAGCAGATGTGAATATTCACATCATCAAATTATTAGATGTGAATATTGAATTGTGTTAAGAAATATCCTATGCACACCTGCCATATTGTGTTACTTGAACACTTTAAGCAATATTCACATTCCTCAATATGGTTTAAAATAGAAGAAAGTGCACAATGATTTTGTGATGTGAACATTCACATCATGTCATGTGCATTCCGGGGAAAAAAAAAATACTATCTCAATGTGCATGACCAACGCAAAATAGGCCTGAAAATGCATATACATATATTGAATGAAAAATGTCTGTACAAGCAGTGATATAGACTTGATTTACAATTAAGCTAGTCTGGTCCAATATGAACAATCTATTGACACTAAATTGTCTTAAATGTGGATAACAGATTGGGGTAACAGTGATAGGTGGACAACCCCCACCTATAGGTTTTCACATTGCACCGTCTTTCTGTGGTTCAGGAAAAGGTGTACTAATGAGTCTCTTATTTGGCACCATTCATAGCGAGCTAGGCTGGCAACAATGTCTTCACGGTATACATGCGCCCTCATGATGTAACAAACTGCAGGCCCGCAATCCACCCTGAAAATGCGAAGTTGTTGTTAGATTTTGAAATTTAGGTGGGTAATGGTTGTGGAACATGTGTAGAAATCAATTTTAGGCTTACGAATTTGGTGCTTGCTGAGGACAGATTTCCACTGATATGATTGTTTTCGAAGTATTTTGGCTTGATAAGTTGGTCCATAATGGTGATGATGGTCCAATGTTGTGCACCAAAGCTGTGATGTAGTCCCTCTGCCAACAATTAAATTTCATATTAGGCACCAACCAACATAGGCATACATCCAATTTCAAATATTACACGTCACGACAAGTATTATTTCTGGCAGCCAGTTACCAGTATTTGTGCTTTGTCAATATGTGGGTCATGTATGCCTTCTCTTGGGCGCAGTGAGTTATAATGCCTCCATACATTCTCTTTCACGTCATACACAACAATTGTCCAGTGAAAGTTGTTGTGTATTGGGAATATTAAGAATCTCTGGCCTTGATACTCCTTGATGTGTACATCAATCAGTTTATTCCTCTTGTGAGGGGGGTACTCTTGCACGATTTTCTGCACACAAAGCGCATACAATGATGCATATCAGTTTTAATATCAATGTTTGATGATACTGATGTGAATGTTCACATCAGTAATGGCGAGTGATACTACTGATGTGAATGTTCACATTTCATAATGGGGTGTGATACTACTGATGTGAATGTTCACATTGCCTAATTGTCAGTGATATTACTGATGTGAATGTGCACATTGCGTAATGGTGAGTGACACAACTGATGTGAATGTTCACATTTCATAATGGCGAGCGATACTACTGATGTGAATGTTTACATCTGTTAATGTCAGTGCTATTACTGATGTGAATGTTTCCATATGCTAATGGTGAGTGATGTTACTGATGAGCATTCACATGTATTGAAACATAATCAACATTAAAGTGTAGTGGTTACCAAACATGTGCTTGTAAAGATGAATGATGAATCCTCCAAACTTGGGTTGACTAGGCCTTGTAGTTCAAGTAGAATTTCACCATAAGCATCTATCACCTGCAGAACCAGAGGGGTGGCAGTACGTTATTTTTGCAGTGTCTTTACTCTGTGTGTGTGTGTGTGTGTGTTTTGTACACATTTACAGTTCCCATACGTTGTTCGTTGTTGAATCTTCCTTGATGATGTGTATGATGTCATCAAAATACACATCTTTAGTCTTTGAGTCCCCTCGCCACACTAGCAACCTGTGCATTGTGATTACAGAAAACGTTAATGTTAACATTGCACATTTATGAAATGATCTATTTTCTTAAATATGTATGTGAAGTGAACGTGATCCAAAAAAAAAAAAAAAACAGGACGAAACATGTAAGAACACTTACTCGTCACCGCCATTCTTGTGCAAAGTTTGTACTTTTTGCTTGTTGAGTTTGTTCATGTTAGCCCAGACCTTCAGTTTGTTGTTCAAGGTTAACTTCTTCGACTTTGTTGGCTGCTTTTTGGGTGCTTGTTTGTCCAAATCCTGTGCAATTTGGACTGAATGTGATTGCTCTTCGGCTCCCTCTTTCCCTTTCTTCTGACCAGGCAGGTTGGGGTATTCAAACTCGTCCAACCTGTGTTCTTTCCTTACCTTTTGCTTTATGCGCTTTACCCTCGATGGGGGGCTGACAATGTGTTCCAATGCTGCGGTGGGATGCTTGTTCAGGCTGTCATGAGCCTTTTGTGCTTCAACTTGAGTGACGATGTGGACGGACTGATCGTCAAAAAGGTCTTGAAGTATTGTTTTTTCACATTCCAAGTTGATTACCAACTTTGTCAGCCGCTGAATTTCTGCATCTTTCAACTCCATGCAAGTCTTCATGTCCATGTCCACATTGGATGGGCTTGATTGGTCAAATAGTTTGGCTTCAAGGGCAGCAATCACCCTTGCCCTCAATTCCCAAGATTCTTCCAATTGTTTGTATTTCGCTTCCCATTGCCGTACAAGACCCCAAGCTTTTTGGTTTTCAGTTATGAGTACTTCTACAATGTCGGGTTCAGTTGGTTGTGCTATGATGATTCCTTTCTCAGCATTGGGGATGCTACAGCTGGGGGTGGTATAATGTCCAACATCATTCAGGTCCGTTGCATTGACAGAAAATGCATCCCTGTCATCATTGCTTTGACTGTCTTCGCTTGGATCCTCATTGCTTTCATTTTTCTTTGCTACTGCACTTGACAAAATCTCAGGTTTGGGCTCCACATTCAATTTTGTATGACGGTACATCTTCGCTTCAATTGGTGATGCCATTAGCTCGCCGCCATATACCTCATTTAAACCCAGCTTAGCCAAAGATATGGACTTCATGTTGCTATGTAAGGCTGTGAGGTCCCATTTTACGCATCGTGGAATGGCATTGGGGTTACGGGGTTGTAAGATTGTTGTATGCTCACACAGCCAGTACTGAAACAAATAACAGATATTAGTAATGTGAATGTTCACATCAATTAACATTGATGTGAATGTTTACACCATTGGGGCAGTATTGTGAATTTTTACATCAACTAAGGCTGATGTGAATGTTCACATCTGTCAATGTGAATGTTCACATCTCCTAATGGGTAGCCATGTTACTGATGTGAATGTTCACATTCCCTAAAGGTAAGTGTTACTAATGATGTGAATGTTCACATCTGTTAATGTGAGTGGTACTACTGCTGTGAAATGTTCATATCTGTTAATGTGAATGTTTACACCATCATCTGCTGATGTGTGTTTGTACATGTCTGAAACAGTAATGTGAATGTTTCCATCAGTGTTGTCACATTCCACACCAGTGTTGAGAAATGTTAACATCCACATAAGATTGTCCAGAGCCCGTAAATGTTAATATTAAACGTAGAATAAGTTTTATGAGACTTACCATTAACAACATCACACATCCGGTGACTCGGCCTGGTTTTCCACAGTTTTGGCCCAATGAAGCCATCAAGATTGCCCGGATGCTCTCAGCCCAATCATACTCAATCATCTTCTCTAATGGGTCCATGTATGAGTAGAAAGCCCATCCAATTGTTTCTCCGGATGTAGAGAAGAATAGCTTGACGCATGCGTACATGCAAACTAATCTTGCGACCTCCTCATTGTCATGTTTTTTTGTGCCCTTCAATGCTTCGCTCAGAATTTCTCGTATTTTGGCAGCAGTTAACCGACTAACATCCTTGCACATTTGGTGTATGATGCCGGTTGTTGGTTTTGCACCGTAAGAGAGGTCCATCGACTTGGTGCCGCAGTCCACCCCAAAAATCAATGACACGTCGCTTCTGAAAATCTGGATGTTCTTATCCCCAATGTAAAACCTCCCACTAGATTGCTTGAATGTCTGTACTATACGTACAATGACATCATCATATTTCATGCAGTGGTTGAGGTCGATTTCGTTACCGATCAAGCAGTCAAATAGTGGCCAGAACGGTGTTTTCCTGAGGCACTTCAGTTGGCCGCGTGTGAATTTTGTATCCTTTAAGAGTTTTACCAATCCTGTTAAGTTTGACCGGTAGTTAACTTTTTTCATGTTCACTTCTTCAGGAACAGCTAGTTGATCAGGCTTGGTTTTGGCCCGGGATTCCCCCCGCTTTCGCTTGCCATCAACTTTGTGGGAAAGACCTGTGTGTTCAAATAAGCACATTTAATTGGCTGAAACACAGAATATGGAACCAGAAGCACCAAACAACATTCAACAACCAGCGTTGACAGTAATGTGAACATTGACATCATTGTAGACTGATGTGAATGTTCACATCAGTATCCGCTGCCGTAAGTTTGATTGAAGTTTGGGGGTTCTCACATTAATGTCAACATTCACATGATGTGAATGTTCACATCAGTGTCTACTGCTGCAAGTTTACCCAGTTGCAAGTTTACCCAGTAATCAACACTAACGCGAATGTAATGTGAACATTCACATCATTGTAGGCTGATGTGAATGTTCACATCAGTGTCTGATGCTGTGTTTTTTGAGTGAAGTTTGGGGGCTTTGACATTAATCTGAACATTCACATGTCTACTGCTGCAAGTTTTCCCAGTAATCAACACTAATGTGAATGTAATGTGAACATTCACATTATTGTAGGCTGATGTGAATGTTCACATCAGTGTCTGATGCTGTGTTTTTTGAGTGAAGTTTGGGGGTTCTGACATTAATGTCAACATTCACATGATGTGAATGTTCACATCAGTGTCTACTGCTGTAAGTTTACCCAGTTGCAAGTTTTCCCAGTAATCAACACTAATGTGAATGTAATGTGAACATTCACATCATTGTAGGCTGATGTGAATGTTCACATCAGTGTCTGATGCTGTGTTTTTTGAGTGAAGTTTGGGGGTTCTGACATTAATCTGAACATTCACATGTCTACTGCTGCAAGTTTACCCAGTTGCAAGTTTTCCCAGTAATCAACACTAATGCAAATGTAATGTGAACATTCACATCATTGTAGGCTGATGTGAATGTTCACATCAGTGTCTGATGCTGTGTTTTTTGAGTGAAGTTTGGGGGTTCTGACATTAATGTCAACATTCACATGATGTGAATGTTCACATCAGTGTCTACTGCTGCAAGTTTACCCAATTGCAAGTTTACCCAGTAATCAACACTAATGTGAATGTAGTGTGAACATTCACATCATTGTAGGCTGATGTGAATGTTCACATCAGTGTCTGATGCTGTGTTTTTTGAGTGAAGTTTGGGGGTTCTGACATTAATCTGAACATTCACATGTCTACTGCTGCAAGTTTTCCCAGTAATCAACACTAATGTGAATGTTCACATCATCCATGTTTGCAAAATAAATACCGAAAACGACAACAGTTACAAGGCAATGTAAATATTGACATGGGCGACCACATTATGTTATAATTTGCGAAAGATCAAAGGGGGAAAGCAACAGGGCCAAACAACACCCAATAACACAAGCAGCTTGGATATTGATGAGACAATGTGAATATTTACATTAATGTGAATGT
This sequence comes from Camellia granthamiana, assembly GCA_036172215.1. Taxonomy (NCBI): domain Eukaryota; kingdom Viridiplantae; phylum Streptophyta; class Magnoliopsida; order Ericales; family Theaceae; genus Camellia; species Camellia granthamiana. The sequence continues at coordinate 182,799,961 of CM069903.1, forward strand.
TCACATCATCCGTATTTGCAAAATTATTTCACAACATGACAAAAGTTACAACCCAATGTGAATGCTTACCTGGTGATCACATTATGTTATAATTTGATAAAAATCAAAGGGGTGAACCAACAGCACCAAACTATACCGAATGACACAAACAAGTCCAATGAACAATATCAACATTGAACAATATCAACATTGACCGTAATATGAACATTCACGTCGTTATACAGTGATGTGAATGTTCACATCAATATACACTGCTGTGAATATTCACAAGCAGTGTATACGACTGTAAGTTTAGTCAGTAATCAAGGCTTATGTGAATGTTGACATCATCTATTTTTACAAAATCAATTCCAAAAACATCTATGTTTATGAATTCAAATCCAGAAAACCAGAAAGGTGGATGTATACATCGGTGATGACATTATGATTGAAAAGCAGAAGGTGGAATGTTAGTACTTACTTCTGTTCGTCATTGTTGGGGGGTATGGATCACAGTCAGTGGATGAAACAGACTCAGTGGGGCGACAGGAATTCCGAGCGACGAAGCACGCTTCTTCCGATGTGAACCTTCGCAGTGGTGAGATGAAGAGGAATCTGGGGTCGATGGTCGACGATGGACGACGACGACGTTGGTGCGGCGATGTGAATCTAGGGTTTTTGGAGGCGACGTGGATTGAGTTTTCGTTCTGGATATTTTGTGGATTGAATAGTTCGAATAGGAATGAGTTTTGAAGAGTCGGTTACACGCGGGAGAGACGGAGAGGGTTGTTTCGTCCTTTTACAACTAATGGACCTAATGGAATATTCAGAATTAGTTTGGGTTTTATGGAACTAAACATGTATAAACGGGACTTATCAAAAAACGTCCCTTTAAAAATTGATACAATGTATAAATTTTTTAAAAAATTTAGGGCAAACTTCACTTTACCTTATGTGCTTTGGACTAGATGCGGTTTATCCTCTGATGTTCAGAAATCACTACATAATCTCTACGTGGTTTGTAAACCAAAACGCACACTAATTTTTGTATGTAAATTGACAATTATACCCTTCTCTCTCTCTTCCTTCTCTTCTTCTTCATCATATTCAGAAGTGTTATACCCTTCTTCCACTCCGCTCTCTCTCTCTCTCTCTCTCTCTTCCTTCCTTCTTTTCTTCCTCCATACTCACATTTTTATACATACATATACATATATACATGTCAACACCATCATTATTTGCGCATCCCTTGCCATTACTTGAATTTCAACAATTCTCTCTTCCAATTTAGAGCCACCAACTCTAACATATATATATGGGACGTTTTTTTGATAAGTCCCGTTTATACATGTTTAGTTCCATAAAACCCAAACTAATTCTGAATATTCCATTAGGTCCATTAGTTGTAAAAGGACGAAACAACCCTCTCCGTCTCTCCTGCGTGTAACCGACTCTTCAAAACTCATTCCTATTCGAACTATTCAATCCACAAAATATCCAGAACGAAAACTCAATCCACGTCGCCTCCAAAAACCCTAGATTCACATCGCCGCACCAACGTCGTCGTCGTCCATCGACCCCAGATTCCTCTTCATCTCACCACTGCGAAGGTTCACATCGGAAGAAGCGTGCTTCGTCGCTCGGAATTCCTGTCGCCCCACTGAGTCTGTTTCATCCACTGACTATGATCCATACCCCCCAACAATGACGAACAGAAGTAAGTACTAACATTCCACCTTCTGCTTTTCAATCATAATGTCATCACCGATGTATACATCCACCTTTCTGGTTTTCTGGATTTGAATTCATAAACATAGATGTTTTTTGGAATTGATTTTGTAAAAATAGATGATGTCAACATTCACATAAGCCTTGATTACTGACTAAACTTACAGTCGTATACACTGCTTGTGAATATTCACAGCAGTGTATATTGATGTGAACATTCACATCACTGTATAACGACGTGAATGTTCATATTACGGTCAATGTTGATATTGTTCAATGTTGATATTGTTCATTGGACTTGTTTGTGTCATTCGGTATAGTTTGGTGCTGTTGGTTCACCCCTTTGATTTTTATCAAATTATAACATAATGTGATCACCAGGTAAGCATTCACATTGGGTTGTAACTTTTGTCATGTTGTGAAATAATTTTGCAAATACGGATGATGTGAACATTCACATTAATGTAAATATTCACATTGTCTCATCAATATCCAAGCTGCTTGTGTTATTGGGTGTTGTTTGGCCCTGTTGCTTTCCCCCTTTGATCTTTCGCAAATTATAACATAATGTGGTCGCCCATGTCAATATTTACATTGCCTTGTAACTGTTGTCGTTTTCGGTATTTATTTTGCAAACATGGATGATGTGAACATTCACATTAGTGTTGATTACTGGGAAAACTTGCAGCAGTAGACATGTGAATGTTCAGATTAATGTCAGAACCCCCAAACTTCACTCAAAAAACACAGCATCAGACACTGATGTGAACATTCACATCAGCCTACAATGATGTGAATGTTCACACTACATTCACATTAGTGTTGATTACTGGGTAAACTTGCAATTGGGTAAACTTGCAGCAGTAGACACTGATGTGAACATTCACATCATGTGAATGTTGACATTAATGTCAGAACCCCCAAACTTCACTCAAAAAACACAGCATCAGACACTGATGTGAACATTCACATCAGCCTACAATGATGTGAATGTTCACATTACATTTGCATTAGTGTTGATTACTGGGAAAACTTGCAACTGGGTAAACTTGCAGCAGTAGACATGTGAATGTTCAGATTAATGTCAGAACCCCCAAACTTCACTCAAAAAACACAGCATCAGACACTGATGTGAACATTCACATCAGCCTACAATGATGTGAATGTTCACATTACATTCACATTAGTGTTGATTACTGGGAAAACTTGCAACTGGGGTAAACTTACAGCAGTAGACACTGATGTGAACATTCACATCATGTGAATGTTGACATTAATGTCAGAACCCCCAAACTTCACTCAAAAAACACAGCATCAGACACTGATGTGAACATTCACATCAGCCTACAATAATGTGAATGTTCACATTACATTCACATTAGTGTTGATTACTGGGAAAACTTGCAGCAGTAGACATGTGAATGTTCAGATTAATGTCAAAGCCCCCAAACTTCACTCAAAAAACACAGCATCAGACACTGATGTGAACATTCACATCAGCCTACAATGATGTGAATGTTCACATTACATTCGCGTTAGTGTTGATTACTGGGTAAACTTGCAACTGGGTAAACTTGCAGCAGTAGACACTGATGTGAACATTCACATCATGTGAATGTTGACATTAATGTGAGAACCCCCAAACTTCAATCAAACTTACGGCAGCGGATACTGATGTGAACATTCACATCAGTCTACAATGATGTCAATGTTCACATTACTGTCAACGCTGGTTGTTGAATGTTGTTTGGTGCTTCTGGTTCCATATTCTGTGTTTCAGCCAATTAAATGTGCTTATTTGAACACACAGGTCTTTCCCACAAAGTTGATGGCAAGCGAAAGCGGGGGGAATCCTGGGCCAAAACCAAGCCTGATCAACTAGCTGTTCCTGAAGAAGTGAACATGAAAAAAGTTAACTACCGGTCAAACTTAACAGGATTGGTAAAACTCTTAAAGGATACAAAATTCACACGCGGCCAACTGAAGTGCCTCAGGAAAACACCGTTCTGGCCACTATTTGACTGCTTGATCGGTAACGAAATCGACCTCAACCACTGCATGAAATATGATGATGTCATTGTACGTATAGTACAGACATTCAAGCAATCTAGTGGGAGGTTTTACATTGGGGATAAGAACATCCAGATTTTCAGAAGCGACGTGTCATTGATTTTTGGGGGTGGACTGCGGGCACCAAGTCGATGGACCTCTCTTACGGTGCAAAACCAACAACCGGCATCATACACCAAATGTGCAAGGATGTTAGTCGGTTAACTGCTGCCAAAATACGAGAAATTCTGAGCGAAGCATTGAAGGGCACAAAAAAACATGACAATGAGGAGGTCGCAAGATTAGTTTGCATGTACGCATGCGTCAAGCTATTCTTCTCTACATCCGGAGAAACAATTGGATGGGCTTTCTACTCATACATGGACCCATTAGAGAAGATGATTGAGTATGATTGGGCTGAGAGCATCCGGGCAATCTTGATGGCTTCATTGGGCCAAAACTGTGGAAAACCAGGCCGAGTCACCGGATGTGTGATGTTGTTAATGGTAAGTCTCATAAAACTTATTCTACGTTTAATATTAACATTTACGGGCTCTGGACAATCTTATGTGGATGTTAACATTTCTCAACACTGGTGTGGAATGTGACAACACTGATGGAAACATTCACATTACTGTTTCAGACATGTACAAACACACATCAGCAGATGATGGTGTAAACATTCACATTAACAGATATGAACATTTCACAGCAGTAGTACCACTCACATTAACAGATGTGAACATTCACATCATTAGTAACACTTACCTTTAGGGAATGTGAACATTTCACATCAGTAACATGGCTACCCATTAGGAGATGTGAACATTCACATTGACAGATGTGAACATTCACATCAGCCTTAGTTGATGTAAAAATTCACAATACTGCCCCAATGGTGTAAACATTCACATCAATGTTAATTGATGTGAACATTCACATTACTCATATCTGTTATTTGTTTCAGTACTGGCTGTGTGAGCATACAACAATCTTACAACCCCGTAACCCCAATGCCATTCCACGATGCGTAAAATGGGACCTCACAGGCCTTACATAGCAACATGAAGTCCATATCTTTGGCTAAGCTGGGTT
>CM069903.1:182805011-182840011 GCA_036172215.1 Camellia granthamiana
TTAATTTTTTAATTTAATAAATAACAAAATGTGTTGAGGGGACATACCTTTAGTTAGCAGATAATTCTTTCAGAAATTAACAATTTCTTTGGATTTTTTTTTTCTTTTTGTACTTGTAATTTACTTTTTGAAAAATAGTCCTTTATTTTTCATTTTTCTTTTCCATTCCAGATGCTTTGATGCAAACTTGCTCGAGATACCAGTCGAAGTGGAGTCTCCCGATCACCATTTATTACCATGTATGGGTTTTGACTTTTTCCATTTGCACAGTTTCATGCATATGATTTCAGGCTATTAATCCCCCATCCATCTCAAGAGAAGTACATTTAAAGCACTCCTATGTTCCTTTTAATGCAGCTTGCCTTTTTCACTAAAAGAAATGTGGATGCTTTGGAAGAACTGACTTGGGTAAGTGGAGTTAAAATGTTATTCATAGAATTATGTTATACTTCTTCAAGTGACTACTGGTGAAATTGTTAAACAATTGTTATCAGTGTGCAATGTCAACATTTAGGCCAAGTTTGGCATCTACTAAATAATACAAAAAGTTAAAAAGTCATTATCCTATTTAAGTCACATCATCTTATTTAAATCACATCACTTCTCTAACACATCACATCAAACCCAACTTAAACCCAACCCATATAAGCCAATAAGTCAAAAAGTACACTTTTTTAGAATATCCCAAACCAACCTTTAATTTGAATGTACTTGAATGAACTAGTAAAGTAGATTAATTAGTAGATTTGGCAACTTAGGAACCAAATGCTATGACTATGTAGCTTAGTTGTTGCTTAATTATTTGAATTTGGTGGAGATACTTGGAGCTACATATCCTTAAAACAATTATTTGTCTTCCATATGCTTGACTTTCAGGATTATGGGATTGACTTCGATGATCATAATCATCCTATTAAGGCATTTCAGTGCTGTTGTAGAAGTGCATTTTGTCGAGACGTGAGAGGAAAAGGTTAGTATATATTATCTTTAATAAGATGCTCTTAACTGCGCCCTTACTGTTTGTAGATTTGTTTGATGTCTCTTACCAAATTTGCAATCCCGATGTGCAAAAAGTTTGGGATCAAAGAATTTCAAGTGCTTGTCATTATGCACTTGTATAAAAATTTGAAAGCTCGTATATAGGCTCTTCTGTTTAGTCCTTTCCATTGCTGCTTAGAAATATAAAACACTAATTTCTGTTACAGGAACCCAGTCAAGTGCCATCAGATGAACAACTACTAGGAGAGTGAAACCATGTGCAAGTTCTGAATGCCAATAATGACCATTTTTGATCTTCAGCTGCTATGCGATATTGTATATGACGATACAGTAATTAGACCATTATCTTTGGTATAGTATATACAGAAGGTTGGTGAAGTACGTGAATTCATGCTGGCAATTTTTTGTAGGTACAAAAGAAATATTTTTAGGTAATTCAGTTGGTTGTTCCAAGTTTCTCTTGCATTTTCTCAGCATCAAAGACAGTGATTGTATCTTTCCTCTTTCTAGTTTATGTCCTTTAATGGATGGTTTTAAGTGGGAAAAAAGTTTCACGACAAAAGCAGAAAACGAAAAAGACAATTTAATTATTTAATTATTATTTTTTATCTATTTCTGTTATGAGATTTATATTGGTAGTTGGACAAGTTTGTGCCAAGAAATGTTGAAATGTGTTTAGAATTCACTTCTTCTGTGAATCACTGCAACATAAGAAGGCTGCTACGTACATTATGTAGAGGCAAGGTTTTTTTTTAAAATATTTTTTCCTGTCACCACACAAGGGCACAGAATTTAAGATATCAATTCTATTATTCTAAGCAAGTACTAAACAATTCACATGTATACTCATCAGCGTAGTGAAACTTCAAACTTGATCTTGGAGAGAGATCTACTTCAAACTTAATCATGATGACTTCACAACTAGGAGTTGTGATTAGTCCGTTATTGATATACAAAATAGATGGTAATAATGAAATAAAACCACCAAAAGACCCAAAACATAATTGCACAAAAGATTCCTACAGATGTATTAACAAGCACATATATACAAAGAAGCCTTCTTTCCCAGTTTAGAGAGTTAGTTTGCTTATTTGCTAAATGAAAGAAGAAGGGAAAAAAAGAAGCACAAGTTGCTAATTGAAAGAATGTCCAAAGTTCCCACCATTCTTTGACTTGATCGACAAAGTACATGCCACACAACTAACACAACACCAGTTTAGCTTACGAGCACTGCTGTTTCATCTCCTCTTGCACGCTTCGTAGGTGGAGGAGCAGACCTCTTAGCATCTGGGTTGAGATCCTTGTCAATTTTGCTTTCAGGTTCCGTTTGTTTCTCAATTGAGTCCTTGGAAATTTCGTCTAGTACTGAGCCTGCGATACTTCCACCACTTCCTGCATTGATGTTGTCCTCTTCTTCCGAGGCTTCTAATTTGTTGTTGGCGTGGGAAGATTGCATGACCGTAGGGGGAGGGGGTTCATCTGAATTGGAGGAGGACGCGTTCAACCTCTCATCACCCATCTTCTTCTGCTTCTCAAACATCATTTGCAGGTACCTCCCTTGTTCTTCAATTCGCAACTGCAAATTTCTTTGTATCTGAAGTAAAAATAAAAAATAAAAATTGCAGGCACAATATCAGAATTAACAGCAAGTCATAGATCCACACACCCTTTCAAAAAAAAAAAAAATAATTTCTGCAGTGACTTCTCATCAAACTTTGCAGCAATCTGTGGGCATAGCAATTGAAAGGAAGTACACCTAAAAATAAAATCAGTATTAAAATCTTTGGAAAAACAACATTTGTAGCCCTCTTGACAAAGAAAAAGAATCTATACAGTATTAAAAATTCATTGCCCAGAGAGACCCATTTGACTTCTAGCGAGGGAGTAAAATGAGCAGTGAGCACTAGTAGAATAGGTACCAATGTGAGGTTCAATCCTTAAATCTCTAATCTAATCCTTGCAGCTGCAACCTTTTTCCCTTGGGTACAAAAAAGGCAGAAGAATCTCACCATGCACACATATAGGATACACAACTTTTCTATGTGTATGAATTTTGATGCCAGTCTTTCAAGGGTTTCATGGCATGCTCAGACGACAAATTTTGTAGAGCATGAATTGCAGTGTAAGTCAATTAAGGGTTTCATAGTGTCACTGAAACCATTTTATGTGATGGGAGTTGCTGCGTATGAAACACTGCTATACCATTTCGCCATTCATGCTGCTACTATAGAAAATATATTAAGCCCAGATCTTTACTATATGGAGTCAATTTTATTCAACACATGAGATCAATGGATAGCTTGTTAGAAGGAAATAAATGGGTCGAAAGATGCATTCTTTCCAAATGAAAAGCAAGTATAAACTTCTCATTCAACTATCATGAGAAATGAATAGTCAGCATAACTAAGCAATATATCAAAATTATCAAGGTCTCAATGAAATCTGAAATATATTCCCAAATATGCTCCTGAAGGCGCATTTTCAATAATCTGAATGACCAGCAATAGAAGCTCCAACTTGAGCAGTAACTACCCAATTGGATACCGAGTGTCAAAGGCATACCTCAAGTTGTTCATGGAGCCGTTTCTGAACTTCCAATCTGCATTCGCAATGCTTCAGTAATCCCCATACTCCTGTTTTCAAAATCAGAGGAACAGAGTCAGTTTCAAGTTTTAAGCATAAGAAACGTAAAATAAAACTTTACAATGTAACTTTATATACAAGGGATAGGGCTAGAAAATCCCTGCCAAGAATGTATTATACCAGCTAAAAAAAACACACCCGAAGAAAGGGGGGGGGGGGGGGGGGGAGACAAAACAAAACAAAACAAAAAAAAAAGAGGGAAGAAGAAGAAGAGGAAAAATGCATTATTTTTCACCTAGCCAAACAAGCAGAAATAACTTAAAAAGTAACACTATATATAAACAGATTTTCCACCAGATATTCTTACCATTAGACACAAAGGTAGTGGGATCCACAACAACAAAAACATATAGGACCCATGCCTCTGTGTCCAGGGGCTAAGAAAATCAAGTAAGAAATTTGTTTATTTATAGCATTTTTCTAACTTTATTACAAGAAGCAACTTTAACTTCAAACAGATGATGAAAGACAGAAACCAAAATGCTCATAGCAAGAAGTTGATATTCAAGAACTAGTACACAAAAGAATCAAGAATTCAGAAAATGGATGACAGATTTAGCAAGAATGTAACAAGTCTACACTTTTAATTCTTTCAATGATCATAAAGAGTTTCTTGACATCAATGGATCTCCTAACAAAAAATTTACATTGACCACAAGGTTGGCAATGAAGTGGCTTTTGGTGAGAGCACCTCAAATTTAACTCCGCTCAAAAAACTTTAAAAAAAAACAAAAAAAAGGTCAGCCTCAACATGAACCAGCCTCTAATTCAAACTATACCAAATCCATACCTAATGTCATTCTACACCCTACTACCATCCTTTAGGTGCAAGTTACCAATCTAATGTCACAAAAATAAGATTTTTAGAAGCCACCAATTGCTTCCTCACATAGTTTATGAAATTTCTTTAAACCTGTCCAAAATGACTGTCAGAAAATAGAAGACATAAATCACTAAAACATTTTTAATGGAAAGAGTAAAAGGTCTCACTTTCAAGGCCAAGTCACTTATCGATCATAGTTACAGAGAAGCAACATACTGTAAACTAGAAATTGAGCTTGTCAACTTTTGAAACATGTACAGCATGAAGTGGTTCCCCCGAAGCAAAAGGGGGTAAAGAAATAACATACAGATTTCACTATGATGTTATCTGAGAAACTTTCCAGGTAAGGAAAGATGAATAAACAAACTTACGTTTTCAAATCCAAAGATGTAATGTCCTCAACAGGAGTTGACTTTTTCTCTGAAGTTCCTGCAGTACAAATAGACAACAAAATTATCTTAGACTACTGTGTTTATATATATACTGGAGGTGCATGAGAAAGAAAAACATAAATGCACAAATTACTACTTTCTTCCTTCTTCTTTTTTTTTTTTTTGTTCTTTCTATCTTTTTTTTTCCCCCCTAATAAGATGATAAGATAAAGTGTAACATATAATTGGCTTCTTCATATACAAGAGCAACAGTTCACATAATCAACAAATGCAGCAAGCATGAGAACGATGTGCAAATATGAATGATGTTATCTCTGCTATGACAAGTTTGAAGTCTAATAAGTTGAGTTAGTACCTTCTGATGACTCCGGTTTGTATCTGGCTGTTCTATATTTCTGAAATGTAAGAAAAGCACATCCGATTAAATTTGGTGAGTTCACAATCATTTTTGAAAGGGAAGCAGAATCAATATAAAAAAAAACTTATCCATACCTGCAGGTGGCTTTTAACATGATAGATGGTCAGGCCTTCAACGTTCATGAGCTTCAGCACACCCTTTGGAGTAGCTCCTGAGTTAAAATCACGAGTCAATGCAATGAGAAACCAACATGATTCCACAAACCCTTTTATTTTTTATTTTTTGTTAATCAGTAGAAGGTTTAATTTATATTAAAAAGGCACCATACGGGGTGTCACCCATGTACATCACCATGATTCCTCAAACCTTATTGAGATCACAATTATTATTATTATTATTTTGATCGCCGAAAGCCAGTTGCTAGTTATTAATGTTATATTAATTCCTGGAAGAGTTGAACCCCAATCTCTCCCATGCAAAAACATCCAAGTGTTGCCTCCACACCACTAGGCCATAAGGCCATAGGCAAAAAAAGTATCAGATAAAAAAAAAAATAAAAAAAAGGGAGGGTACGCACTTTCACTACCACCAAGCTTATTGACAGCTTCCACAAAGGCTTCATGAAGTTCAGGCGTCCAGCGCATGCGGGGTTTGGTCTGGGCTGCACTAGCTAAGGGGCTAACAACATGACAAGTTTCTCCAGATGGTGCAGATTGATGAAGATGAAGTTGGGCCCTGGTGCGCAGAAATATCCGTAGATGGTTCTATCACCTGGTATGCCATTCAAAAATAAAATAATAATCTTGGATAAGAAAGAAAACAGTAAGCAACTCTAGTGAAGTGATGCCAGACGGCTGACAAGAGGAGTAACCAAAAGAAAAGAAAAGAAGGACCAAGCACCAAAAAAAAACAGGCACAAAGAAATCAAAATCAAGGCATCTTGGGTATAGATTGCCCACTCCCATATTAAGCCTCTAGCTGAGCTTCAAAATGGTCCAAGGGAGAGCAGAAAACATATATAAATATAGCATTTAAATGGAATTTTTTACCAACCCCTAGTGATTTAGAAACAAATTTCTTGGACCCAAACACTTTTAAACTTATTTGCCCAACCTAGGTACTTTCTGAAATTGTGTTTTCAAAACGTGATAGCATGAAGCCAAAACACAACTTCAGAAAATTTTGATACTGAAGGTCATGATGTCATCACATGACTTCATCCATTTAGAGCTTCATGCTTGTATAGACTTTCACTTTCATACACACAATTCACAAGCAGGGGGCGGCTAGGAGACCAAGTATTGTATAGGCTTTTCCTTGTGGAGGTTCAGTTAATGGTCCAAAGAACTCTACATAATTTAACCCTACATGTAATTTTTGCTTCAAAATCTAATACAATTAAGAGGAATTTAAAAATGAAGAAAAATAAATGAAATTATGGGATGGTTTCTATATCACAGTTCAATGTTGGAATTTATTTCTTCTGTATGGCTGAGGCAAAATCATAGGCATCAAACATAAGACAGGCATCCAGGCATGAGTAATTTTAATTCAAAAAATCTAAAAGTAATTTCAACTTTAAACACTATAATACAATTTAGGAGGTATTTTTTATATAAAAATAAATAAATAAATAAATAATAAAAGATAGAAAAAAACTACAGGATGGTTTATATATCTCGGTTCAATAGTTAGAACCTATAGAACTGATGGAGGCACATTATAGGCATCAAACATAAGACAGGCATCCAGGTATTAGATGCAATCCATAAGCACCTAAAATTAAAGGGTGACCCACACTCTTAACATATCTCAGTCCCACACAAATAAATCTCAATCTAAGTTGAGGAACAAACCTTTGGTTTAGGATGATCTTGTACATTATCAACCAGAATGTCACTCCAATTTGAGTCTAGAGTATCATCAACAGTGATTAACTGGTCTGCCCATTCCTGCCAATCAGTTCTCTTAACATGGTCTTCAGATGCCATTACAGCAGTGCTGCTTTCGACCTGACCATTACGGACATGTACGTTTTCTGAAAGTCAAGGAAGTCCTGCAACGAATCTGGAGTCCAGGACATATCATTGTCTTCCTTGGGGTAATTAATTAATTGTGTGGATCGTACACCTGAACGAGAAGAACGGATTGCTGGCAAAGATGCTCCATCACTAGATGTTTGAGAAATGAATGGAGAATTACCGGGACACCTTGCTTGAGGCGAAACTGAAGAGAAATGAACATCTGTGGAGAATCCAGAACCCGATGAGAACAAGTGCCCAACTGTTCCACTCTTAGAAGCCAATGGACTTGATAGAGGAGAAATTGGATGTGTCATCATTTCCGTTCTGAGGAAACCTGAAACGAATCTGGCAATTTGGGATACTTCTCTTCCGAATAGGTAGGAAATGAAGACATGGCTCCAGAAACACCCATGTTACTCATCTGCTTTTCACCGGATCTCCGAAGAAATAAAGGAGGTCGCATGTCCATTTTGGTCATATAAATTACAAATGCCAAACAGCATCAACTACACGTCTTCTAACTAATAGCTTACTGTTTGTTAACACAAGGAACAGTTTTTAGAACCCAATCATTGATATCTGTCAAGATCAGTACCACTCGGGATTATGGCTTGTATGTTTGTAGGACCTGCCAAGGAATAAGAAACTAGCATATCAACAAAATTGAACAACCATAAGATAGATGCTAAGCAGGTGAAAAGAAAAATTTTGTTTTACTTTACTATTAACCTTATGACACTAAGCCTAACTTTATTTTAAGGCTTTTATCTTCAATGAATTTAAAACAAAAATATTATAGTTTTTACTTTAGGCTTAATTATTGCCCAATTAAGCAAATTCTATAGAAGCGTTCCAATATTTCTATCAAAATTGAAATTTCACTTTGCAAAAAGACTAGAAATGATGTTGAAGCCAACTCATTTATCATTATGATGGATATCCATGGAACTAAAGCCACTCAAGTCTAAGAACTAGAAACTTCTGAAGCAAAAGAAGAGAAAAAAGAAAAAAGGAAAAAGAAGGTTGGGGAACCAATTCAAAAAAAATTAAATTAGAGTTTTTATCCATATTCAAAAGCCAAATCAGGATTAAAATGGTCAGTAGCTATGAAGTACAGGTACTCCAAAAATAGTGTTGTACGAGTACCGGGTACTTACCGGGTGCGGGTACGCATACTGGTACGGCGGTACGCGTATCGGGTACGGCAAATGAGGGTCCGGTACGTTTGGCTCATTTGGATACGCCATGGGTACAGCGTGGATTTTTTTTTGCTGCCGCCCTTGCAGATTAGCAATTATTATTATTATTTTTTTTTAATTTTTTTTTTTATGCCCTTGCAGATCAGGAATTTTGATGTTTCTCTGTTGTCATGTCTGTCTGTATGAATTGTATAAGTATATCATCAAATGATTTTGATGTTTTTAAAAGCAATTTGAACCAAAAAAAAAATAACAAGGCCTATAAAGGGTAGTTATGTGTATGACTCTGCATTATGCTTTTGCTTCAGATCCTCCTAGAATTTCTTTATAACATCTTTAATCATAACAAACTTTTAAAGTTTATGCACAAAACATCAAAAATTGATACTGTATTAGTTGATTAGTAGTAGTTGGGAATGATGCAATTTTATATATTATGCAAATTGCAATTGACAACCTGCCCCAATTGAGAATTTTTTTTCCTTTACTGTTGGCAATTAACTTTAAATCTTTCTTTGATCTCCTGTTATTTCTTTGGTCTCACCCTATTAAAATAGCAAATTGATGAACAAAAAGAAAGATTTTAAAAATAAATTATGATTACAAATTCACAGTGCATAACATTTCAAAGTGAAAGATTTCACAAATATTATTTTTAACGCTTAATGGTTTTAAATTATAGAAAATGAGTAGTATTTTTTTTTAGTTTTGATATTTAATTTTAATTTGTAGGTTGGATACTTTAACCATAATTATATTTTTTTAAAAAAAAATAAAATAAAATTGGCGTGCTGCAGCCGTACCCGTATCGTACTTTTTTTGAGTTTTGCCTAATCGGCGTACCCGCACTCGTACTCGTACCCGCACCCGTGCTTCCTTGGTCAGTAGAGACCTTTAAACAGATGTAACTCAAGCCACTAAAGATTGAAGGCATAGCTTTTAAGATAGAATGGAGAAATCACCATATTAATTAAAATAAAAACTGGGCTTCAACAATAGAGCTTGTCCTTTGAAAATACAAAATCAATATATAACTAAACTTCTCAAGGTTGTTCAATAAAAATAAAAATTACATCAGAAAACAATCAGCAAACCAAGAGATGATTAAAAACTCAATAGGATCCGAAACAATCAACAGAAAACACAAGAGAAAATCGTAAACAACAAATCAATAATTCAGAAAATCATCAGCTAATCAATATCTCAATTCCCACAAAGTGGGTCCCCTACCCATCAACCCAAACAACTCCATTTGCATAATTCTCACTTCTCAAGGTTCAAAAACACATCCAAAAAATATATACACATGACATATAAATAAACCACAACATGAGTTGAGTCCTCCATGAACAAAATCAAAGATTCAAACCCAACTCAACAGTCACATAAAAAACACGAATTAACCCAGACCCACTTATAATTCAAACAAAAACAGATCAAAACCCAAACAATTAGCAACAAACCACAAGCACAAATGAAAAACCCACAAACCAGGGTCGATACAAAGAGGTAAAGCTGAAGAATTCGAGATGGGTATGCTGAAATTCAACACAAGAAACATCGTACGAGATAAGGATTGAACCTTAGGACGCTGCAAATTGAGTACGAGAGTTCTTTGGCGGCTGAGGAATCGCACGCAATTTGGGAGTTCCAATGGCAATGTCTCTCACGCAACTCTCAATTTCGAGTGAACGAATGGATTAATCATGAATTGATGTGATGATATATGAGGCCGTGTTGCTTTAGGGAAACAGTTATTACCTGCTTTTGATCAACCTTCTTTCATTGATTATCAACCGTTGATTTCACATTAAAATTGACAAATCTGATTGATGGAAAGTCAACGGTGATTGATGAGAGAGATATTAAACAAACGGTGGTCGTACGGTTAGAGTAGTGCTCCCCCCGACCGTAAATGATTAGTGGGACCCACTTTCGAACAGCCGTCGTTTCTATTGCCAAGGAAATGGTTGCTATTGACAGAAAAGAGTACAAGCTTTTAATGCCTAAATAGAAATTGACAAGTGACTAATAAGTGATGGTTATTTTGTATTTTTTGTTTCGTGCACCAAAACGAAACACTTACGTGAGGCCCTATTGTAATTGTAATGAAAGACTACGCCAACATTCCTATTACAAGAAGTGATAGATTGTTGACAATTGTGGTTTATGCTACCATTAGGAGACGAAGACAATCAAACTTTGTTCCCTGTCAATATCAAAATTCTTGTATTGGTAATTCTCTCCCCCAAAAAAATCAAATAAAAGGAATAATTGCATGTGGTTTATTTATAAGGGTAAAATAAATTTTTGATTTCTAAAATATGTTATTTGTGTCATCTTGATTTGTCTTTTAATTATGTTAATTTTGTCTTAAAATATAAAATATGCCTTTATTTTATCTTCAAATTGTGTAGTGTCCAAATTAGTGACAAAATTATGGATATTTTGATATCTTAACTCATATTATTATTGAAAAAGATCGTACCAAAAAAAAAAAGAAAAGAAAGAAAAGAAAAATAGTCACTATGTTTGGTTTCAGCTTTCAAAATTCATTTTTCAAAAAATTTTACTTTTTCATTTTTCGTATTTTTTTTGTTTTCACTGATTTTTTTAAAATATTTTTAAATTTTTAGACATACCTAACGTAAATACACTTAAAATTTTTAATATTTATGAAAAAATCTTTAAAAAATTCACTAAATACCAAAAATACAAAAAAATATAAAAATTCAGTATATTTTTCATATTTTTGTGTATTTATTAATTTTTTAAAATATTTTTAAAATATTTTACTTTTTAGATAAATTTAAGTAAAATGCATCTAAAAAAATAAAAATAAAAAATCTTAAAATTTTAAAAATATTTACTAAAAACAAAAAAATACAAAAAATAAAAAATAAAAAACTCAATTTTTAAAAAACTGAAATCAAATATACTGAATGATTTTTTGGTACTATATTATAAAATATTCTCAATGGATCTGAATAAGAGATATATAATTATTGACCACAAAAGAAAGGAAGAAGCAAATAAAGAAGCATGAAATAAAATAAAAGAAAGAAACAAAATAATGATTTTTTGATACGATACTAAAAATCATTCTCAACAGATCCGAATAAGAGAAGAATAGAATCATTCATTACTAATGAGTGAAAATCAAATACAAAAAATAAGATGAATTTTGTAATTTTTATCTCACTATGACCCTTATTTATCATTAAAATTTGACCATTCTTACTTGTTTGCTTATCGCTATAATTAAACTTACTTACCCCTGAAATTGACTCAACTTATCGTCCAATATAATCGTACTTAAAATTTCTTTTAATTCGAGATACCATACATTTTCCAACAACTAGTTGGCCCTCAAGGATATTGACAGTTAAGTATTCAAAAAAAACCCAAAAAACAAAAGAAGGTATATCGACAGCTGAAACATTTTCCAACCACAAAGGTTTATCATATGATCACATAAGACTTCTTGCTATGCAGTATCAAAGCACCTTGCTAGGTCCTTCAAATCCTGGCAACATTTAATCAAAACCTAAACAAACAACCCTGTCCGTCCGATCTAGATGGCTCAAAAACTTCAATCACACGTTTAAGACAAATAATAATACTAAGCTGCAACTCAAGGGCTCTGTTCAGAAAATTGCTTCACATAAATTTAATTTGCTCCATTTCTGATTACTTCAGAGCGCTACCAAAGCTTGTAAAATCGTTGTTCAACATGAAGAAGCGCTTTCTAATAGCTGCATGATTAAGAATTTAGGGTGCTTGTCTAGTCCCAGTCTTCAAAAGAATCCAATCACAAATGTAAACTAGATAATCACAGATATATAGTAGATACATGGAGAGGTTTCAAAAGAACTAGAACAAAGAAAACAAAAAAATATTAAAGGACGAAGAATATCTTGTTCCTCAACAATTTCACATCGCATAAAAATACAACAATGAAACAAAATAACTATCCCAAGAGTCATGGTACATTGGTACCGCATATGAGGGAAGAATTGAGGTCGGTGTTTTAAGGAATGGTCTTTTACCTCATCTACTCTTCCAAATCCTCGCTTGCCTGGCGTCCACTGTCCCCCGCTTTTAGCTGCTGTTTGTTTCCTATGTTTCCTGTTCTTTGCTTTCTTCGCTTTCATACGGCGCTTCTTCTCATTGGCATCAACCCACGCATAGTTAGATGGTATTTGGAAAGAGTCAATTTCATCCCTGAAGCTGCGGCCTTCACTGTCACTTGATTGCCCGCCACGGCTCCCTCTCATCCACGACATCCATGATGTTGACCCTTCCGATTCCTTAGATTTGGCATCTTCAAAATGCATAGGGCTGCAAGGAGGGGTTGAGAACTCTTCCATCGGCTGAAGCTCCTCGAACTTTGTAAAAGTGATGAGGACTCTAATGGTTGGAACAATAGGGACAGCAATCTGCAGTTGAGAAAACCCAAGATTATTTTAGTAGGAAAGAGCCAATAGTGAAATACAGTAATGTGAAGAACTAATCATCAGATGCAACAGTTGTTTTTGCAAATGACACAACAAATTATAGAATCCATGATATACCGTGAGATTACAGAACATTTCTCCCAATAAAAATTCTAATGATATAGAATCGGGACATATCAATGCAATAGCTAAATGCATCTATGGAATTGTGCCCAGAAAGGGGAGTGAATAGGCCAATTTAGTAAATTACTACCAATTTTAAAAATAGCAAGTGATTGATTAATCTCTGGCGTAACTCCATGAAATTAAATATCATCAGAACTCTAAATGTTTTGAATTGTTAATAAATTCATGAAGCTGCTACTATTTCTTAGATTTAAGACAAAATAATTGGCAACCTTCCCACCAATGTAAAAGAGCAACAATGTCCAAATTCAACATGGGTTAAGGTATTGAAAGAAGACATGGTCACTTAAGGCTTAAATGATGGTTTAGCCATTAATAGAGCAAATTGGAAAAATGAGATTCATATAGGCTACCTCAAAGTTGCTGAGACAGTTGAGATTCATAGCATTAGAATTTCAAAACACAATTCGAATATCAATTTAACAACTATACATTCAGCTTATGACATTATTTACAGGCTTTACCCTTCCACACACTCATCCTTCTTAATTATGATACCCTCAATGTGTTTATATAACTAGTGATCAGAAATACAGCAAACTAAGGATATATTGTCCTTTTGTCTACCATTATATGTTGCAGTAAACTTTCACTACCTCCTCCCCTTTAACACCGCAGTTGCCTTGGACTTCAAAAAAACCCGAATTATCTTCACTTATCTTCTTTTTAACTGAAAAAAACACAGACAAACTATCAATTTATTACACGAGGAGTTTTTCTGTTTGTTTCCCCGTTATTTCTCTTTCTTTTTCTGTTTATCTACCATAGAAGTTTCCTGCAAGTGCACTCACTGGCACCCAACTTCGACTTCCATGATTCCTCCAACAATATTAAGGGGTGCTAGATTCTACCAATTTTTCTTTAATTTCCCAGTAACCATCACGAGTTTCAAAAAAGGCACGCATATTCTCTCCAAAAACTGCATCCACCATTACACTTCTAAGTGTTTTTTTTTTATTTTTTTATTTATTTTTTATAGCAATTTGCTCACACAAATTTCGAAAATACAATTAACTAGAAAAAACAGCAGTGACTCGAGCCACAGGTGTGTTTTCTGTGAGTAAATGATGGTGCCTCAGTCAATTCCATAACCAAACGCAATTCAAAAACTTGAAGGTAGTTCTAATATCCAATTTAGCCTTCTTGAAAAAGAGCATTCAAGAAAGTAGACAACACCACTCCCATTTTGAGGAGTGAAATACCATCAAAAGAATCTAAGCACATGGGAGAACCACTGCTAAAACTTCTACCATGTTCTGTTCAAAATATTAGACTATCACTAGTTGGATCCATCTGTATGAACTTACTTCGATGTAGTTTGCACTGAAGAGTCATTTAAATTGTCATCATGATCTAACAAGTACATGACAGAACAGGTAATCAGTCAAAAGTACAAATATGAACCAAAACCAAACTGACCCCGCCTTTTTCCCCTGATGAAACTAATATGAGCTGTAAAATTTGTGTACTCTGAAGACTTATCAAAAAAAATTGTCCTCTGAAGAAAATCATGTTCAACACCACAACAAGAGATTTTCTACAGCCTATAACAAATTCCATCAGTCTGGAAAGATGAGTCAAAGTAAATAATACCAAAATTTCCCATCTAAAATCCCAGTCTCTAAGAATCACAGTAATGGTCTGGCTGAAGTGTGTCAGCATAAAAAAGTTTAAATGCCATGGCAAACTGCTCATTAGAGTGGCATGCCCAATTCAAAAGCTAGGCCAAATTGCCAGATTCCCCCCCACCCAATAAATATGATTGCATGTTTATCACACCCACAGGGAGATCTGCATCCAAGAAAAGTGAATATGTCCATCATATCCAGAATGTTCTTTGAGGGTTCAAACTCTGTACTCAATACAAACCCTTTAGGTTACTAATGTGTCTACACATTGTAAACTCCTATATCAAGATTTCTCAGCCAAAGATTTATAAGGCGTATCACATATATCAGCAATTTTGCAAGCCCCCTTAGATCATTACAGTGACGCACCACAATCATCATCTTATTCAGGATCCAACATGACCTAAGAAAGCAGAGGACAACAAAAAAGAAGAATAATCCTAGCATGTTATACCAAAATTGATCAACCAATTTATAATTGCAGTTAGTTATTGATTGACAAGGAAGAGTAACAAAGGCAAATGGTCAATGAGGTAAATACAAGATTTCATGCTGTCAAGGGAAAGACAACTTCTTAGGAGGAAGGGCTGGTTGTGAAGATTCTTGTTAGCTACAAAGACAACTTTTTACTTTGATCTTAACTCTTTCTTTTTTCCCCCCTTATTGTTGGAGTGATCATGCTTGAGAAGCACTTTTTTCTTTTTCCTTTTTCTTTAATAAATTCCTTTCAACTATAATTTAATGTAATATCCTAAAATCAGCCCTTAAGAAAGATGCACATGTTAAGGGACACTGTCCTCTCTGAGAGAGAGATTAAAGATTTAAAAAATGTAGCATCTTTCTTAAACTTTCAAGGACTGAGGAAAGAAAGTATTATTCAAGGCCAGCTGCTGATTAGTTGGGAGGTGTAAGGTTTCAATCATCGTCAATTGCATGAATAGAATAAAGATAGTATTTGAAAAACTAGATGAAGTATCTAAAGATCTCAAAATACAATGGCAATTTTTTTTGCGTAAATACAATGGCAATTGTTCATATAAAACATAGAGGAACAAGAATTAATAGATGTGTAAAGTCCATAAGCAATTTATTAGTCAGGATTGAAGTCTAAAATAGAGAATCCTAAAAAAAATTAATCTCTTTAATAATCAAGGAAATCTAGCATCAATAGATGAGAGCTAGAAGGCAAAGGCCTAAGACATTTCCAATAATGAACTGAGGCACAATTATGCTTACATGCATGAGCCCTAATCATACTCTCATAAGGAAAATATGAATCATATCCAAATTAAGTAGAATCATATCACTATTTTAATTTTTCACAGAGAGCATGCTATTTGATATCACAATTGGAAGCATCCCAACAAGTTTGGATTTATCAAGTTCGTAACATGATTCAACAAGCATAGAGTAATGGTATATCCAGCAGATATCCTCACCAAATGTTTTCACCTATAGGCAGAAGGTAGTGGGATGCACTTGATCATATTCAGTGGGTCCCACTCCTTGCGTCTATCAGTGAGAAATAAGCAATTTCAAACAGGTGAATATAGAATATCATCTTAGCAGCGGGAAGCACCATAATGATATTTACTAGTAAAAGAAGAAAATACAATCGTGCTGGAGAAAGAAGCAATGATAGGAAGTATGTACTAACAGAATCAAACATGCAACCAAAAAGAGTTCACTATTTACCTTAACAGGAAATGTGCCTTGAGGTAGTTTAGTAGTTAAAAGCTCCCTCAGCCTCCTAACAGCTTTCACTTTGTTGGCTAAGATGTCAAGTAAAGGCAAGAGCTCTTCCGTCTTCAGAGGGAAATCCGGGGTCAACCACAGAACAGGCCTTAAACCCTTTTTATACTCACTCTCACTCTTAGGCTCACTTGTGGCCCCCTTCATCTTTTTCTTCTTGCTGCATTTATCTTTACTCTTTTTAGCATCCCCCATATCCTCCCTAGGAAACTCAGAGGATGATCTTTGACCATCATTAGGTCGTTGGTTGCTACCTTCTGGGGCCAACTTTGAGAACTTCTTCAGAATTTTTGAATCATCACCACCTCCATGTTTCGAACCTTTCTTATTCCAACCAAACCAACTCTTCTTCTCTTTTGATTCAGCATTTTCATAGGAACCACTATCACCATTTGCATGGCCATCCTGAACCCCACGGTCCTCATCCTCACAAAGAACATCTGAGTTTCCCATGCGAAGGGCAGAATCTAACTGCATCCTTTCTTCAGCTGTCAATACATCATCATCATGCTCACCTCCATTTCCTGTCCTTTCATCATCATCCACAGAAAAAAGCTCCTCATCAGTCATAGCACCAGGGACCCGCCTCGATTTAACACTCACCATCACATGAAGCATATCATATATCTTTGCCTTCCAATTTCCAATGACCTCAGTTCTCTCTTGCCGCCTCCAATTTAGATGGGGAACCAGCTCAGCCTGAGTAACATCAATACCTGGCCTATACATGTTTGTTTGAGACATCAAGGCCACTTCATGGGCAACTTCGGCTTCTGTCGGTTGAGCACCTGCTCCCTCCAATGCATTTGTGATTTCTTTTTCTTTATGAGCAAGCACAATCAAAGATCCAGGAGGCAAAGATATATTCCCATCCTCAGAAGAATATCCCTCTCCAAGGAAGAGGAAAGTCTGATCAGACCTTTGAATTCGGAACCCATCAAAGCCAGCAAGGGTCATATCAACACGGAAATTGGAACCACGCTTCCAAATTCGATAAGTGTCCGACGGTGCAATTCGACCAATGAACGGAATAACTGAGCTCTCAAAATGGAAAGTTATCTCCATGTAGAAATCAAGAATTCGAGTTGCTGAAGCGACAATGCGAGGTAGTCTACGGCACCATTTTGGCCCAAGCAAGAGGCTGGTAGTGCCGAGCAATGATCATAGCAATATTTTCTT
Organism: Camellia granthamiana; assembly: GCA_036172215.1. NCBI lineage: Eukaryota > Viridiplantae > Streptophyta > Magnoliopsida > Ericales > Theaceae > Camellia > Camellia granthamiana. Next base: position 182,822,652 of record CM069903.1, read on the forward strand.
CTCTGCTACAAACTGCTTCTTGGAGAGCACTCCAGCCATTCTCATTCTGGAGACTCCAGTCAGCACCTGCGGCCATTAAAATCTCAGCAGAGATCGGATCCCTTAGGTGCACCGCAAGATGCAGAGGAGTGTCACGGCCCGAAACATCTCGGCGATCATAACTGCCGATACAGCATCAGCTTCAAGCTCGGCCGCAAGAGATTCATCTTCAGTGTTAACTTCTCCGGCCTTTGCCAGCCGAGGTACGGTTGAGATAATTTTCTTGAGGGTAGCATAGTCACGGCGTGCAACTGCCAAGTGAACAGGACTATGGGCATACTTTGAACTATCTTCCATTGATTCTTTACTGTTCTATTATTTAAACAAAGCTATAGTTTCTCCCATTATTCTTCTAAATTCAAGGAACAGTGCTGAATTCTTATCTTCCACAACAATTCACACTATTTCTAGGGTTTCACTTCACCCCCTAGAAAAACCTAGAAACCAAAATGGTTTTTAGCCCTGTATAATTACAGTCAGTTTCAGATTCACAATTATTAATAGAAACCCTTTCAATGACTCTCAATTAGTTCAACAAATCCAATCCAAACCGTAATCAGAAATTCCAATCCCAACTTTACTCTAGAAAATGTGTCACAATCTAAAAACCCGATCTGAATTCTACTCCAGACTACAAACCCTAACCCAGAGCTCAAACCTGAAAATTCACAAACACAATAAAATAAAACAATCAAACAAAATTAACACGCATTTGTTCATACATACTTACATATATATTTACAAAATATAGGTATTTTCTAAATCTACTTCTTTGTCATACATTGAGTTCCTTCCCTTATATGTATGAATGTATATGTATATATATGAATTGAAGCTAGAATGATGAGGAATATAAGGGAGAGAAAGGAGGACCTGAGACGAGAAAATCGAATCAATCGAGTGGGCTTTTTGAGAATATAAGCTCCGATTTATTCAGATTGTTCTTCGTCTCCGATTGAGCGAGAGAGAGAGATGTGAAATTGGACAATCACATTCACACACCGTCTGGATCTTCTTCTCTCCAAAGGACTGAAGACATTTTGACAGACCCGACCCGACCCCCGTTTCCCCAAAATATTACTAATTTTAGGGATGTAATCGGTTCGGTACGGTCGGTATTTAGGTAAAAAATTATACCGAATCGATAATGTCGGTTTTATTATTTTGAACACCGATACAGACCGCTTCTCACATCAAACCACACCAAACCGAACCAATTGAAACAGTTCGGTTTGGTGCGGTTTAATCGGTTTAGAATTTTTCAAACTTGAGTCATTTTTAAATATTAATAATTAATCTATATAAAAATATTAAAGTAGTTATCTGTCTATCATTTCAAATATATCCAATCCATCCATTTAATACATACTTTTTAATTCCTAAATTAACAAAAAAAAACAAAACAAAACAAAAAAAATTTAAAATACTAAGGTTTCAAGAATAATGAGTTAGAGTTAAGATTATACATAATAAGAGTTTACAAACTTAGGTTATAAAGATGATAAAATTAATTAATTAAGGTTAATAATTTATTATACTTGTTAATATTATTAGATTATTAGATTATATATATATCATACATACAATATATGTTGAAGCGGTCGGTTTCAGTTTAGATCGGTACACAAGGTGCTTAACCCGATACCGAACCGAAAACCAAAAAATTCAAATTTAAAAACCGCACAGACTAATTCTTGTTAAAAATCAGACCAAATATAGCCGGTTTGGTCCGGTTCAATCGGTTTGGTCGATTTTTTCAGTTTTTCTTACATCCCTAACTAATTTAAAGAAGGGTAAATTACACTGAGATTTATATTTATTACAGTATACCCTCTCACATTTGGAAAATTATACTGGCCTTTTGTTAATTTAATTTTATATATAATGATCATTACAGTGAGGGAGGAACTATAATGAAATTTTAAACCTTAGGAGACAATTTGTAATGAAATTTTAAACCTCAGAGAAGGGATGTAATTTCCAAAAAGTGAGGGGGAACTGTAATAAATATAAACCTCAGGGGTGTCAATGTAATTTACTCTTTAAAGAAAATGTCAAAATATTAGATAAATTAATATAAATTATAAATATTGTGAATATTATTTACATTTTGATTTGAGATTTAAAAAATTACAAATACAAGACTTTTTAGTTCCAGGTTAAAATAGTTAAAAAATTAATTCACATTCCAAACGAAGGCTTATTAGGAAGATTGGGCTCATTAAAAGAGTATGTTTAGTTCAGATTTAAAATAAGATTAATGTTCAAGAAGGTACTCAATTACAAGGTAACTAATTGGGGATTAAAAAAAAATTATTGCTCAATGGTTTAATTGCTAATTAATGAAGAAAATTTCTCTTCACATTTTAATACTTGTAAAATTTATCATTAATTTATAAATACTTTTTAAAACATAGACTAACATGTATTATCCCAAAAAAAAAAAAAAAAAAAAAAACAAACAAACAAACAAATAAACTACATTCACCTAAAAAAGACATTTTGTCTATTGAATTGCATGATTAACGCCTCCATTAAAGTTAAGAAATTGTAATCACAAGTTAATGGCACCAACTTCCTCAAAAAAGGAGGAAGCCATTGCAATAGTACAGTCCAAAATGAACCATCATTAAGGATAAGCAGCGGATATATCAATTTATCTAAATTGATCAAACTGAATCGATCCGTCACATTTTTTACGAATGCGTGACGATGAGTAGACGTTTACGGATTGATTTTTTCTAATCCGCCTAGTTTTGGATGGATTGCGGAATTGAGATTCCTTTAGCCCCAACCGAACTGTCAAACCGCGAGCACCTTTAGTAATTTGTAAGATTTTGTATTTACAATTTGTTTAAATGTTCTGTTTGTATTTTCAATTGAAAAGAATTTTAAATATTCTATTGAATATATTCTGTTAAAAAAGAGTTTTCAACTTCAATATATTTTTAGAATTGAAAAAAAATAAATGTATTATTTATCTATATTTTTTAATTTTTAAATCTACCTCTAAAAATAATAAATAAAAAAGATTATATATGCTGGTTGGTTTTTGTTTTCAAAAATAGATATAGATGTAACAATACAGAGGCATACAATATTTACTACTGCTTTATTCATGGTTTTGATAATTTGAATTGTTTTTATATTTTAAAAATCACATATTATAATATTTTATGTGGATGAGGCATGCAGTGATTGTAATATTCTAAAATTTTAAACTTTCTTTATTTGGATGAGACATGCAGTGATTGTAATACTTTTTTTACGTCATTGATTGTAATATATATATATTTTTTAGAAAGTGCACAAGTTTAATTATGTTGAAAATTTATAACATTTTAAACCGTCAAACTTATTCTCATCCATTCGCCAATTCGCATTCGTCGGATTGGCAGACTGATGTGGATTAGTTTTTTCTAATTCGCCAATTTAGCAGACAGATAGCGAATTGAAGGATCTATGGCCGCAACTGACCCACGCCTAGGCATTCAGTTTTCTCAAAATCTCTAAAGCTGACGATAAGTTTTAGGCATACCAGTTTGAAATTCTTTTATTTTGGGTTGTTTTAAAAAGTTATAAGTTGACTTTTTGATTTTTTTAAAAAAATATAAAAAAAAGTAAAAAAATAATGAAATTTAAAATAAATTAAAAATTAAATAGTGATTTTTTTGAGACCTTTGTTTTCTTGGCATATCATTAGTCTCAAAGTTTTACATGTGGAATCCATTACCATCAATTCGCATCATTTATAGGAATATTTCCTCAAATTTGTACTGTTATTGCACATGGTAGTAATGAGCTTGATGGCGGCTAATCAACTTTAGTAATTAATTCAAACTCGCTTCATCAATTGGTGTGGTTTGGTAATAGGTTATTTTAATAATTTTTTTTTTTATTTTTTAGTTAAAATATAAAATAAAAAAATTAATATATTTAAAATGATTTTTTAATTTTTTACAAAAAGATATACAAAAGTAAAATATTGACTTTTTGATAAAATAAATTTTTTATTTTTTTAACTTTTTGATATATGCTATTGATTTTTTTAATTTTTTTAATAATTTAAAAATTTTTAAACTAAAATATTGAATTGTCAAACGATGACTGGCTATTACCCAAGATTTAATCTTAATGACTTGAACATGTGAGGCTTCTATTTATAATTATTTTTATTTTTACTAAAAATTTTAAAAATTGATTCAAATGACTATGTTTCTTATATTCATCTTGATTTGATAATTTTAAAATTTTAAAAGCTTGTTTTAATAAAAAAATTGATTTATTTTCATCTTTAATGAACTTTTTAAAAATTGATTCAATTTTTTTTTTCCCTTTTAAATTGTCTAGTCTAGACATGACTTTAAAAAAAAAATACTCAAAATTTCAAAATAAATCAAAAACTAAACTGACTTTTTAATCTTGTCAATTTTATCAAATGAAACGTTAGTATTAACATTTGGCAAAATAATTTTTATTAATTATTAATAATGTGAGGTAGAAGATTGAAATATGTAATTCCATTTACATGCCACTATCTCCTTAATTTTTTTAGGGTAAATTACACTGACATCCCCTAAGGTTTATATTTATTACAATTCACCCCCTCACATTTTGAAAATTACACTGACTCCCTGTTAATTTAATTTTATATATGATGATCATTACGGTGAGGGGGGAACTGTTATGAAACTTTAAACCTCAGGGGGTAATTTGTAATGAAACTTTAAACCTTAGGGAGGGAGATGTAATTTTCAAAAGGTGAGGGGAGAACTGTAATAAATATAAATCTCAGGGGGTGTCAATGTAATTTACTCTTCTTTTTTTTTATTACATTTATAAATAAATTAACGTTTCAAACAAAATTTTATGACTCTAATCTCTCAGTATACACCCTACCACCAGCTACTGGTCCTCGCTTCCCATATCCAACCATCTTCACCAGCCGCTGCTTCCCACATCCAACCATCTTCACCAGTCGCCGCCACGACCGTTACAATCCTACTACCTAATCACCATTGCAGCCCCCCAACCTCACTTGCCCCACCACCCTTCGCCCTTGCTACCAAGAAGGGGGCAGTGATTGAATCAACCCACCAAGTGGAATCCAACCAATGGTGACGTGAAGTTCCAATTGGCTTTTGTACTTGCTCTCACATTGCAGTACCACCAACTTGCCTTACCTTTCAATGTCATTTGGTCCTTTTTAGATTGTGAGGTGTTTTGAAAAGATTGTTAAAAATTAATTTTTTTTTAACTTTTTTATGTAAGGGGTGATATGACAAAAAAATGAATTAAAAACTGACTTTTAACTTCTTCTTTTTTATTTATTTTTTAAGAATGTTCCCAAATGCCACAGTATATACAACTCCAAAGTGACCAATCATTTATTATTTTTTATTTTGAATAATCCTTGGTAGCTCAAAATCCCGTTGGCTCGAACGGCTCGATTGCCCAAAACAACGTCGTTTTAGGCAGTTTTTTTTTTCTGTCTTATATCTAAAACATAGAGAGGGAGGGAGGGAGTGAAAGAGATAAGAGAGCAAAAGAGAAAGAGAAAGAGAGAGGAAGAGAAGAGAGAGAGAGAGAGAGAGAGAGAGAGCGCTCGTACCACCCATCACCGGTGCTGCCATCACTGGCGCCGCCATCCTTTGGTGTATACACAGATCTGTGTGTACACAGATCTATATCTCTCTCTCTGTGTATCTATCTATCTCTCTCTCTCTCTCTCTCTCTCTGTGAATGTGTGATGATGATGATCTCTATGTGATGATGATGATCTCTGTATCACTTTCTCTATGTGATTTGGGTTTGATTTTTGGTTGATATCTCTCTCTCTCTATGCTCTTCTCCCTGTATCACTCTCTCTTTGTGTTGGGTGATTTGGGTTTGATTTTTTTGATTTTTGGTTGATCTCTCTCTCTCTCTCTCTCTGCTCCTCTCCCTGTATCACTCTCTCTTTGTGTTGGGTGATTTGGGTTTGATTTTTGTGTGATGATGATGATCTCTGTATCACTCTCTTTATTTGATTTGAGTTTGATTTTTGGTTGATCTCTCTCTCTCTCTCTCTCTCTCTCTCTGTTTCCCTCTTCTCTTCTTTCTTCTTCTTTTTATTCTGTGAGTTACTATGAAAAAAAAAAAAAAAAAAAAGGCCAAAACGACATCGTTTTGAAATTTCGGATCATTTGAGCCTTAAGAAATTCGAGCTACAAAACACAACTGTTTTATTTTTTAGAGTTTGTACTTATAGCCTTCTTTGTATTTTTCTTTTCCTTCTCACTTCTCTCACTCTCTCTGCTCACCGTACCTGACCAGATTTCTTCCTGGCCCCCACTCTAATTCACTGCCCTTGTAATTTGGCCTCTTGTACCAAATATAGATGCAAAATTACAAGATCAATAGGTTTTTGGGCAATTTATTACACTGGAACAACACCATTCAAGTGAAATGGAGGAAGATTATTGAGAAAAAAATATCAACATTAAAACCTAATTTTATAAACTATTTCATGAGCTTAATATTATTTTTTCAATATTATGTCAAAATGTTACTTCGGCTATTATATATCAATAGAAATAAAAAAAATAAAATATTATTAAAGGATAGAAAACACCCACCCACTTTTGCTACTCCCTGGTCCCTCCCCCTGCCCACTCGAGACTTGGTTATTATCAACATCATCATTTTATTATTCTTTCCAAAATATATACTTGGCAGTTAAAAATACCCAATAAGGATAACAGAATCCAATAAGAATATAATATAATATTCTACTCTTATTTCTTTGTATTTTTCCTTTTAGAAAGGAAAAAACACCCACACATGTACACTCTATTAATAGCATAATAAGAACCAAACAAGTTGCTTCTTTCGAAAGTTTTGCTTTCATATAGATAAGTATAGTCTTGTACTTTATTAGGTTTTTTGGGTCCATAATGATGTAAATCTGAACCAATTTGCTTCTCAACAACACCACCTCTGTGGGTTCCCTCAATTGCTTGGCACACATGCACTGCCCCGCCAATGTCTTCGGTCCCCCTCTCTCAATGCCCTCTTCAATTTTCTTCTTCTACAACATTACAATTACCTTGTAAATTGCAATTTTAGAGGGGGGTAAATTGAAGACATCTTGAAAATAGTAGGCTAAACTGTAATTTTGAAAATTCCTGAGCACTTGCTAACAATTTTCTTAACAACGATAACACTGGTAAAACAGGAGAGAAAATAAAAGAAAGAATAGTCAGATATGAAAAGGAAAAGAAAAGAAATGATTAGAGTTTTTTTTCGAGGCACCTACCAAACTTTACTCCAAACAAAAAGTGAAGGTGTTGCCAAATCCATCATAACGACTACTTCAACTGGAAAACAACTAGTGTGTGTATACAATCATTATACAAAGCTATTTGGTGCAAAAACTAATTAAGACCAAAAAAAAAAAAAAAAAAAAAAAAAAAAAAAAAAAAAAAAACCAAAACAAAAGCAATGAAATGATAATTAACACCTTGTATTGGCAGAGTGCATGAAGTTTAAGATTTCAGGGCAAATAATCCACTGATTTTGCAGACCTTCCAGCCCCTAAGATGGGAATTATGAGGTTGAAAATGTGTTCCTCGCTAGTCTGAATTCTCCGAATCATTTCTGCAAATTCATTGAAATACACAGTGGTGAAAATGAGCCAGTGTAGACTTGTTGGGTAACAGAGACAAAAATTCAACAAAAGAGGAAGGTGTACAGATGAAATAGACACATTTAAGGCAAGTACAAAACACAATTTCATTTTCATTTTTATTTTTTGATGAGTAAACAACAAGGCAAATCATCAAGAAATGGAGTTCAATGGAAAAATAAATATGAAATATAAAATTGGAAATTCAGGAAGAACATCTTGAGCATCACACTATCATCAGCAACTACATGTTGAGAGAATTATTGTAGAACAGAATCTCAGACCAAGCAATGACATCACCACTACTGAAGATGAGAATACCCTCTTCTCAATACTCTCTTCTCATGTGCTCAAAACTGATTTAGTGTATTTATTTTGAGAAGGCTTTCATTATGTTAGTGCATGCCACACGTGGTCCAAAATTATAATTTTGTATTCTAGAAAAAGCTAAATTCATCACCAAAATTCTAAAAACAAAATAGAGGGAAAAACGAAATGTAAAACTAAAAAGAGCATTACTTCAAAATGTAAGATTTATGTATTTCTGTATATTCAATTGCGTCTATTATTACAATCAGACCTTAGATTATATAGCCCTAAATCCTAAACCAAAAAAGAAAATACAATTATGCCTCTAATAGGACTCTAACACAATCATGCCTCTAATTCGGAAAAATAGAAAATACATACACCATATATTCTAACACCCCCGCTCAAACTCAAGGTGTTTTAGCAGAAAACACTGAGAGTTTGCTAAGAATAAACTGAAACCAGGCTGTAGTGTGAGTCTTGGTGAAGAAGTCTGCAAGTTGCAAAGCCGAAGGAATGAAAGGAAGCGAGATAGAGGCAGACTGCAGATGCTGACGAACAAAGTGACAATCAATCTCAATATGTTTCGTCTGCTCATGAAAGACAGTATTGTAGGCAATCTAAACAGCACTGCAGTTGTCACAATAGAGAGCGGTCAGGGAGGATTGAGAGACACCTAAATCAGACAAGAGGCAGCGAAGCCAAACAATCTCAGCAGTGGCATGAGCTATAGCACAATACTCAACTTCGGCAGTAGAGCGAGCAACGACTGATTGTTTCTTGCTTTTCCAAGAGATCAAGGAATCTCCAAGAAACATACAGAAACCAAACGTAGACTTGCAATCAGTAACATCACCAGCCCAATCATAGTCAACATAGGCCACCAAGTCCAAAGAGGAAGTAGAGGACAACAATAAGCCCTAAAAGATGGTACCCTTGAGATAGCGAAGAATGCGAATCAAAGTAGTCCAATGGGTAGAGCGAGGAGCAGCAACGAACTGACTAACCACATGAACGACATAAGCAAGATCAGGGCGAGTGACAGTCAGATAAACTAAACAACCCACAAGCTTGCGATATAAAGTAGGATCATCCAGAGAGACACCATCAGTAGAGTTAAGCTCAATTGGTGTATCAGAAACCTTAGTATCAGTAAGACCAGCACGATGAATGACTTCATTAGTATACTTAGCCTGAGACAAAAAATAACCCTTGGGAGAAAAAGCAACTTTAATACCAAGAAAATACCGTAATGGACCCAGATCCTTCATTTCGAAAGTGCAGAAGAGATGCTGCTTGACCTCAGAGATAGCAGAAGAGTCTAAGCCAGTGATGATCATATCATCCACACAGAGTAAGAGAGCAACAAAACCAGCCGATGTATGTCTTAGAAATAAAGCAGAGTCGGAAGCAGAAGGATGAAACCCAAGCTTGGTAACAGCAGTCTGAAATTGATCATACCAAACACGAGGAGACTGCTTCAGACCATACAGAGCACGCCGAAGACGACAAACCTGACCAGATGGATGGTGAAGGCTAGGGGGAGGACACATGTAAACCTCTTCAGTGAGATGGCCATTAAGAAAAGCATTCTTAACATCCATCTGATAAAGAGGCCAAGAACGAACAGCAGCGATAGAGATTAAAGTACGGACAGTAGTTATCTTGGCAACATGAGCAAATATCTTCTCATAATCAATACCATACTTCTGAGAGAAACTTTTGTCAACCAGACGAGCTTTGTAACACTCAAGAGAACTATCAAAATGAGTCTTGACTTTGTAGACCCATTTGCAACCAACCAGGTTCTTACCAGCAGGCAAAGGAACCAACTCCCAAGTACTAGTTTTCTGTAGAGCAAACAACTCATCCTCCATAGCTTGAACCCAATGAAGATCCTGACAGGCCTCCTTGTAAGACTGAGGTTCTGAAAAAGAATGAATAGCAGACAAAAAAGTACGATTGGAAACAGAAAAACAGGTATTAGATCAACCCAACCTGTTTAGAGGATGACACGCTCGAGTAGGATAACGGTGTTCAGCAGGATCGGAGTCATCAGAAGTAGGGGGAGCAGCAACAGGGATAGAAACAACCGGTGGAGGAGGAGCCTTGTGACTAGAATAAACTAACAACGGAGGAGGAGAATAAGTCAAAAGAGGAGAAGCAACCAGAGGTGTAGGAGGAGAAGAAAGGACAAGCTCAGGGAAAACAGTGGAGATGTACTCATCAAACGAGACATTAGAAGGAAATGGATCAATGTGAACCAAATCCGCTATGGAAACTGGAGCAGTGAAAGGGGGAAGCTAAAAGTAAGACAGACATTCTAGAAAGGCAACATGACAGGAGACATAAAGGCGACAGGAGACAAGATCGTAACAGCAGTAGCCTTTCTGAGTAAGACTGTAACCCAAAAAGACACACAAGACAGACCAGACACTAAGTTTGGTCCTATCTTTACGGGAAAGGAGGACAAAACAAGTAGACCCAAAGACACGTAGGAGGGAATACTTGGGAGGTTGGGAATACAGAGCCTCAAAAGGGGATTGACTGAAGAGTAAGGGAGTCAGCATGCAATTAAGGAGGAAAGCAGCGATAAGAACTGGCTCACCCCAGAATGGTGCCGGAGCACAGGCAGAGAGAAGAAGAGATCGGGCTGTCTCAAGGAGATGACGGTATTTACGCTCAGCATAACCATTTTGGGCAGGGGTATCAGTACAAGAGGTTTGGTGAATGGTGCCCAATTTGGCCAAATACTCACAGAATTCAGTTTTAAAGTATTCCCTACCCAAATCAGACTAGAGGATTTTAATTGTGGCCCCAAACTGTGTAGTGATCATAGACTGAAAGGTAAAATATATCTGGTAGAAGTCAGATTTATGAGCCATAAGATAAACCCAGGTATAGCGGGTACAATCATCAACAAATGACACATAATATGCAGAACCCCCTTCAATGAGAACAAGAGAAGGTCCCCAGACATCAATATGTACAAGAGAAAAAGGAGAAGTAGAAATAGAAATACTGTTATTAAAAGGTAAGGCCGTCATTTTAGCAAGTTTACATCCTCGACACTCATTAATTTGACTAGAAGAAACTTTACCTAACAATCCTGACTGACCTAAAGATCGCAAGCGGTCAACAGACAAATGACCTAAGCAAGAATGCCATAAATAAAATTGACTCGACTGAGAATCTAACTGAAAAGATAAAAGTGCAACAGGGGAGGTAGACTGAGGAAGATGCAGGCTTTCCACCACATAGAGATCTCCAACTCTACGGCCGGTCCCAATCTGCTTCTTGGAAACCCGATCCTACACACAACAGATAGAAGAAGAAAAGATAACATCAAAACCAGAAACATCAAGTTGACTCATAGAAAGCAAGCTAACAGACAGTTAAGGAACATAAAGAACAGAGGGAATAGTAACAGCAGACATAGCAGAGGGCTATGAAGCACGGACACCTCTCCGAGGGCTCCGTACCAGCGTCGGACACGGACACGCGGTTGACACGTATCCGACACGCAGCAAAGAGTGTCCCATTTTTTAAAATTTTTTTTTACATCCGGACACATTATAGACACTTTCAGGACATGTTCAGGGTAATTTCACAATTTAAATAATTTTTTTGGGGTCGATTTGTAAAACAGATCAACATTTGCCCTAATCTAATTCGATTAGAACAGAAACAGAAGAGAAAGGGTGAGAAAGAGAGGACCTGGTCGATTTGTCGTTCGTCGTTCGTCTTCGATTCTCGTCGATCGTCGCTCCTCGTCGGTCGTCGCTCGTGTCTTGTCAGTCGTCGCTGCTCTTCTTCTTCAATCTTCATTCTTCTTCTTCTTTCCCTCAGTCGCGCTCTCTCTCTCTCTCTCTCTCTCTCTCTCTCTCAACCTCTCTATCTGATCTAATCTTCTTTCCCTCAGTCGCTCTCTCTCTCTCTCTATCTCTCTCTCTCTCTCAGCCTCTGTTTGATTTTATTTTATTTTATTTTCTTTTCTTTTATTTCATTTTTTCTTTTATACTCTGATTTTATTTTATTTTTTCTTTCTTTTATTTTTTTCTTTTTTATTCTTTTATAAATGGTCAGTGTAACACCTCTCTTCTTTTTTTCTTTTTTCTAATTCCATTTTATATAAAAAAAAAAAAAAATTTGATTAGTTTTGTTCATTTGAATAATATGTATTGAACATATAAAAATAAATAAAATTAATTATGACATATAATAAATAAAATTAATTATTTTTTTTTAAAATAACATTAAATAAAAAAATAATTTTTTTAATAATTTTATGACATATAATAAATAAAATTAATTATATATATTAAACGTGTTCCCAGCGTGTCGTGTCCTCCATTTTTTGAAAATTTGTGTATTTGCGTGTCTGTGTCGTGTCCATATCGTGTCACGTGTCCGTGCTTCATAGGCAGAGGGTAAAACAGACCCAATAGATAAGACAGACATACTAGACTCATTAGCAGTATTGATAGTAATAGGAAAGGGAGGGGAGATATAGTTTTGGAGTAAGGAAAGGTAAGGAGTCATATGATGAGAGGCACCAGAGTCAAAAAGGCCAGACAGAGAAAGGAATACCTAAAGAGGACCCAAGCAAACCTGAATGAAGAGAGGTGGGAGCAGAGACAGATGAAGATGACTACGAGGTGGACCAGAGATGCTGGAGCTGAGCAACTCAGGCACTCAAGGAAGCCAAGTCAAGATCAGAACCCGGGGTAGAGGCAGTACAAGCAGCAGGAGGGCAAAAAGTACTCGGAGCAGGACCTCGGGACTGTGGCTGAGGTAGCGGAGAAGACTGAGCAGACTGACGGCCCTTCTTGGGACAATTGTACTTCCAATGGCCCTTCTGATGGCAAAAAGCACACTCATCAGAAGCTAGTGGCCCCTTCTTGGGCTTTGCATTGGTCTGAGGCTGATGAGGTGGGGGGTTCGACAGCAAAGGAGACAGAGTCGGAGCCAAGAAGATAGATGGAGATAGAGTTTGACTGGCCGTCTTAAGATGGGTTTCCTTGGAGAGGAGACCGGTGAAGGATGCCACCACGGATCGCCTCATATTGAGGGGAGAGAGCTGTTAAGAATAAATGACCTTGCTCTTGAAACTCAACATAAACGTCTAGTATCTTGAGACTAGATGGTTCCATGAGGGCCAACTGATCCCAGAGGCCTGTCATCTCAATGTAGAAATCTTGAATAGACAGATCCCGGTGACGAGCTCCCTGAATAGCTATTTCCAACTCATACCGTTTGGCAAAGTTCGACCACTAATAAACACTTTGCAAGTAATCCCACACCTCTTTGGCAGTGTTATATTTAGAGAACATCATCCCGATACAGTCATCCACAGAGTTATGGAACCAGGTCAAAACTTGAGCATTATCACAATCCCAAGTGTCACAGGAAAACAAATATTCTTCTTGTTTGGGATCCGATGGACAGGGAATAGAGCCAAAAACATATCCCCATTTTTTCTGACCGAGAAGAAAATTTCTCATAACACTGGACCAATAAGCGTAGTTGTCACTTGTAAGTTTACATTTAATAGCTTGGATTTTATCTTCCGACATTATAATAAAGCAAGGCTTAACAGGTTGAAAGATAATACCAAGAGGGCCAAACTATAAATAAATATTTTACAAGTGACAAACAGAGCCAAAGAACAGTACTATAGAGCCAAAGAATAGTACTATAGAGCCAAAAAACACGAACACAGAGAGACAAACAGAGCAGCAGATGACGAACTAGATAGACCGTGACCTAAGAGAGAGATCAAGACCCACGAACCAGATGTGTGTTTGAGTATCTGAACCAGAGAGAGAGAGAGAGAGGCGAACGTCAACGACGTATCTGAACCAGCAACTATAAGGAGGCGATCAACCACGATCGTGATGGTGAGACAACGGAGAGCGTCAGACTAAAGATCTGAAGAAGAGACAGAGAGACCAGGATTGCGATCAACCATGATCGACTTGAATAGAGACCAGATGAACCGAACCCAATCTCGAATAGGATGGGTCGCGCATATTCACAAGGTTGAACCAGAGAGTTCAACGAAACAGAAAAGCTTCAACAATGGCTGCTAGGGTTTCAAAACTTGGCTCTGATATCATGTAAGATTTCTGTATTTCTGTATATTCAATTGTATCTATGATTACAATCAGACCTTAGATTATATAGCCCTAAATTCTAAACCAAAAAGGAAAATACAATTATGCCTCTAATAGGACTCTAACACAATCACGCCTCTAATTCGGAAAAATAGAAAATACATACACCATATATTCTAACACAAAAAGCATAGGAAAACTTGTGTATTCATGTCTGGCGGAGGTGGGCCTTATGTATGGACAAGTACACATACATGTATACATTTTACATATGGAAACTAAATGTTGAGTGCATATAATGGTGTTATCAGTTCATTTAACAATAATACTGTACTAGTAGAGTTTAGTGTTGTCAGTATCTTACAATTCACGATACATATCTTACGATTTGATACATTTCAGAAAGAAACCAATATTATCATCAATACGTATCTTAAATTAAATGCATCTTACGATACATATACGATACATGATGCGATATACAATACGCGATACATAATGCAATAAGTATGCTGCATAAATACTTAAGTTTCTTTAACAAATTTGAAGGAAAAAAAAAATCAAATTATTTTATGTAAATCAATATTGTCGAAAATTTCCATTAACTTATTAATAAAAAAAAACTATTTTTGAGATGAGAACAATACTTTTTAGTTTATTCCTTGACCTTTTTAACATATCTATTGTATGGTTTAAGAATCTTGCGTTATTAATTTATGCCTTGTGAAGATAATATGTATTGTTGCATGTAGATATTTAATTTAAAGAACTTTACTTTTGCAATTGACAAAATTATACATTGTTTAGTGTTTTATTCTCAAAAGATATTTGTTTTTTATAACTATATTTATTTTTTTACCTATTTCTAAAGTTATTAAAGTATCTTGCGATATATGATACGACACACAATTCAAAAAAATTAAAAAACGATACACGATTCGTATCCCGATTTGACAAAAATGGTAAAGTCAAATACATACACTAAAAATTATTATCCCATGCAACAGATTGGATTGCTGAAACATTCCCTACATGACATCAGCAATTTAAAGCAGAATTACTTTTCATTTGTAGACAGACTTTGGTACTCAATTACTGCTCAAAACTCTAGGCAAATTTGTAAACTTTGAAAAAGAGTTGACAATGGGAAAGAGTGATAATGTGACATCGGTAACTTACCTATTAAACATGTAACCATAGAGTCTTGAAACAAATATCAAACATGAACTCAGTCCATCACAAAATTAACTTAAAAGGATTGTTTCATCAACAGAAAAGAAACTAACCGTTGCATCATCCCAGGAGGAGTGGTTCTCTGAAAGGATTCTATCAATAAGAAAAACGCAAAACCTCTCTATTCTGTCCATTTGTCTCTGTATGAAAATTTGGACGAAACCCATCAACCTGATTAGCACCTGTATGACTCAGAACAGATCTTCACAGCAAGTTCATCTGTAACAGATAAGATGACTGCACATATTTTTCCACGAACAATACATTTCTGAAAGCAAAAATCATGCCAGTGTTCAATAACTTTGTGCCATTCGCTAGATAGGTCTCATGGTTTCAGTATCATCCACAGCATAAAGGATGAGCTTTACTTCTACGGAAGCTCTACATAGAACAAGAGAAAAAAATAAAAAATTCAAGATACATATAAAAAAGAAAGGAATCCTTGAGTTCATTTTTGTGGATTCTAAAATTGTTGTCATCTAGTGGTATATAGAGCAAATGGAATGCATCCCATGTTCAACAAAAAATCATAAACTTGAAAATATAGGCATAAATGAAGGTGCACAAAACAAGAACCCAATACCCTTATAAATTATTAGGGGTATATTAGTTAACAGGCCCATCATTCCACAAGTTAACAATTAACATAAAAATTTTAAGTACTTCTAACTACAAATAGAGAGGTGCAACCTCTTAAATAGGATTCTAGTCAATACTGTAAACAACTAAGTCAAGTCGAATAATAAGTTGTCCAAACTTGGCCTGAAAACTTAATGAGTTTGAAAATGTATTTAAGTCGCTTGATTCATTTACCTTTTAAGCCGATCTCAAACGAGTTTAATTCGTGCCGACCTTAAGTGACTTAGTTTTTTTTATAGTTTTTACTATTGAGCTGAGTTCATACGGAGCTCAAAAAATTGTCGAGCTTCAAAATGTGTTCAAGCTTACAGGTATAACTTGTTTTCATAATGAGTTGATCTCAAACAAATTTTTAATAAAGCCAAACAAGTCGAACTTGAATAGCTTGATTCATTTTAGTAATTCCGGCACAGAGATGTTTCCACAAGGACAAAGACACATCAAAACTCTTAAGCAGGGTGGCACCTTTGTGTTCGACACATCAAATGCAAACCCCACTTGCAACCACCCCACTATTGAATAATTCATGACAGCAATTTCAAAGTTACTATCCTCTGTTTTGGCATCTCACTTCAAGGGGATGGCAATTGTAGATGGACTACTAAAACCATCCTAAAAATTAAACAAAAGCACATTAGGAAAACCACCCTGGAGAGGAACCACCTGTATGTATTAACTACACGTAGGGGTGGGCATGCGTCGGGCCTGGCCGGCACTACACATAATAAGGGACTTTGTGTCTGCCCAAGCCCGGATCGGCCCTCACATCAGGCCTCTACATCTGCCCAAGCCCGGTCTAAAAAATAATTATAAATCCTAAGCCCACCCATCGGGTTATATGTTTAAAAAAAAATTAAAACATTTCATAATTAAATTCAATCACATATTATATTTCTTAAATTAATATATTGACATCACTATAAATTGAAATATTTTGTATATAAATTGAAGGATTTCTTAAGTAAATTCAATCACACGTCACCACAAATGCGAGTTTCAATAAAATCAACAACGAAGAAGCCTAGATCCCAACAAAAAAAATTATATTTTAATATATTATAATTAATTAATTTAATAACAGGCCGGGCTGAGTTAAAAGTATAAATATCAAGCCCAACCCATTAATATTCCGAGCTCAAAATGTTCTAAGCTAAACAACCTTCCCGAGCCTTAGAAAAATAGGGATGGGTCAAGCCGGGCCAACGGGCCGATGCCCACCCCTAACTACACGTAACACTGAAAAGACTTAATATAATAACTTTAGTAATAATAGAATTAGAAATAATGGAGAACTGAAGATTGAAACCAGGAGATGAGAGACTTTAGTTATTTAGGTTCTATTATTAATAAGGTTGGAG